>DWTO01004982.1:0-11075 GCA_018244755.1 Jemadia pseudognetus
GGAAATTTCCTTCACCGTTATTTCTGAGTTGGAAGTATAGGACTTCAAATTGGAAGCCTGAAATTTGTAAGTTATTCATTCATAACTTTGCAGATGAAGACAAACATTATATAACGATTAACAAAAGCCACTGTTTTGTGACGGACAGTCAAACTAACATTGAAGATTACGTGCGACAAACAATTCACACGTGCCGCGAAGAGTGCGTCAATACGTATTTTGAATATTGCATACGATATGAAAAGCGGTAGGTATGAAATTACTCACGTTTTGATATATTAAACATAATTTAACATAACGCATGTAGTTACCTGAAGGCATAGGCAGAGGAGTGTAGTACACTCCCACGGTTCACCAGTTACGGTTACGTCCCACTATGGAATAGGTGGTGAGCCTATTGCCTATTGAAATTAAAAATTTAATTAAAAGTAAAACAATTTGTATGCAGGTTGATGAGTTATTTAAAGTAGTTTAAACAAACGATATTAATGTTGTGTCAATTTTACTATGAATTTCGGTTTATTATCATTGTTTATATAATAATCTTATAACATTTGCAAAATAAAGTCATAAAATTTTGTCAGTGTGTACAATATGTCTAATTTAACACGGGAGAACTATTATTATTTTAAGAGTTACAAGGAGGTGTTTGGCTTCCAAAATATATTTTTATTAAATGTTGACATTACTACACATTCGACGCGTAACATTTCAACACACTCCAATTGTATTTTCACTGAAATACGCGCTTATGGTTCGTCTACTCTATCTATAATATGACATACTCTATCTGTTATATGACATACTCTATCTATAATATGACATACTCTATCTATGACATACTCTATCTATAATATACTCTATCTATAATATAATATACTCTATCTATAATATAATATACTCTATCTATAATAATATTATCTATGGATTAAAAACTTTATGTTTGTCAACAGCCTCTGCAAGCATCCGAATACGCCGATATATGTGTTAGTCCCTAATTATGTAAGTGTGTTTTTGTAATATAAAAACCAAGTGTGCACTGCACTACGCATAGTATCAAATATCTTAATGTATCGAAATCTTAACGTAACCTTAGGCTTGTAATCTACTAAGAGGCAGGCAGAGGAGTGTTGTACACTTCCATGCTTCACCAGTTACGTTGACGTCCGCCTATGGAATAGATGGTGAGTCTACTGCCATACACGCGGCACGTATACAGACTCTGAGGCATTATTATTAATTCCAATATTGCCCACCCCGGGATTTAAACCCAGGACCTCTCCATTGGCAGTCGAGTTTATAAATAACACGACCAACGAGGCAGTGTTACTTCTAAACGTATATACATATGTACATATATCAGTTGAGTGTGTGTATCCATTTCAGACGATAGCAACCGGATACCGATTCCCGGAATCATACATAAAAGACAGGTTCGACCAAAGAATTTGCAATTTTGCTCACCAAAATATATTTCACGTACAATGCTTTTTCGAGTTTGACTACAGAGGTGGGTTACGACACAGTATGAAATATGACTCTTAATAGTTACGATTTCTTTTATTCTTGCTTGTCCTCATATCAGATACCTTACGGATAGGAAGAGAGCATCTAAGTAGTGCATTTATAATAAGTCTTGTAAACTGCTAACTGCTGCTTGTAACTGCCGTTAGCAGACTGCGGTATGTAGCGATCTCTCTAAGTACAGCTAAATACCCTGGCCGCTAACGGGTAACTATTGACACAATGCAATGCTATGAAAACTGCTTAATAAATAGGTACCTACGTGAAACGTGAAAATTAACGTAAAGAATGTGTTCCCCAGGCATTAGAAAATACTTATATACTACACATATGTAATATAAAAATGAAATGAATTATTATAAATAAAGCAATGAGGTAAATTATGCATGTACGAAGAGAGAATAATGTAATAGAACCACATCTCTAAGGATAGAGATATTTGGCACTCGCCGCCCTCTGCCTACCCCGTAAGGATGTGGCTTAATTGCATGATGATTATTGTCGTAAATAACCAATGATAACCCAGTGTACAATGTAGCAACTCATTTCAAGATCATTGCTAAAAGGTCCAATTAACTATAAATTAAACAGTAGGTATTTCGTTTTTTAGATCTCTACAACGAAACATACAATGGAACAACAGGTGAGTCTGTACAGCTTTGTCTTCCATTCAGAGTACCCTATAATATTTTATATTTGGAACGTAGGTACATGAAGGTCAATATACGTAATGTAACATCACTCCTGTAATCCCCGAAGAGCTAGGCAGAGGAGATGTACATTCCCATGTTTCACTAGTCACATTTACGTCCCGCTATGGAATAGGTGGTGAGCGTATTGCTATATATATCCGAGCTCTAATCCAATGACTTGGTTAATTACTTAAATTTCAATTTAAAAATATCTCTTCTCCTTAAAATAACACCCCTAGATTATTATTTCTAAGTATATGTTATTCATTTTCAGTGGCAAATACTACAGAAGTATCATGTAAGTAAATATCATTTGGTTTGGTTTTTGTTTAATTTACACCATCATGTCCTGGTGGTTTCGGGTTCGAGTTTACGACGCGCCTCTGCGCACGTACCTAAAGGTATAATGTACATTTTTAAGTACCTATTCAATATTAGGTACTTGCTATGGTTGCGAAGGAAAATTGCAAAATTAATTGTTAATAACAATAAAAATAACTGTATAATGTTGTCTGGATGTGTGAAATCTACCAATCCGCACTTGCTCCGTGTGAACAGACTACAGCCTTCCAACAACAACCACGGCAACAACGACAACAACAACGACAACTCATCATGTCCAACAGCGCGTCAACAAAATGATTGATGCTGATGATGGTATGTAACAACACGTCTGTAATCCCAAAAGAGGTAGGCATAGGAGTGCAGTATTCACTCCCACTCTTGATATAGCCTACTGTAAACATTCAGCTAACTCCATATACATCCAGTATTGTTTACTATACGATCCGTTTACATTCAAATTGTTCCAGAAACTTCCAGAAACGTTTGACGGATCTTATTGTACAATACCGCGCGGTGACGGCTGGTGGTTACGTAAATAATTTTCCTTGTTTTCAGCGGTTGATTCATCGCGAGATTCATGTGAGTTTCTAACATTTATATCAATTATACATTATCGACAATACAAACATTACAATATGCTTGCTCAGTTAGAAATATTCAAAATCGGCGTGTAGGTACCTATATATTAAGAAAGTGTTGGATGCCGAAAAAGTATATTAAACTGTAAGGATAAAGATATTTGACGGTCGGTATTCTCTCCCTACACTATAAGGGACTTGGGATGTTAATATATAAATAAAATATAACAATCATTCAGCATATTGTAAGTAATATTGTCTAAAATCTGCAGTTTGAATTGGAGTGTCCTATTTATATTACCATTGGAATTCCACGTTTAAATAAATTTGAATTTACGAATTAATTCCACAATCTTCTACATAACATTGTAGATTCTAATAAAGTAAATACTCATACATTTAACTACGCGAATTGTGAAGCGTGGCATAATTTCGCAACGGAATAAATGGCCTTATGTACTTTTTCCAATTTCTGCAGTGAATGTTGCGTTTACGTCCCCTATTCCATAGCGGGACGTAAACGTAACTACATATTAAAATGTTAGAATATACAGCTAAGATTAAAAAACAAGTACATACAATATCAGTCTCTTGAAAAAAATTTCGTTTCCTGTAAAATGAGCTCTTTTAATTCAACTGGAGCTTATACAATTAGATAAATTACAAGAATAATTTATTTT
The DNA here is from genome assembly GCA_018244755.1 of Jemadia pseudognetus. Classification (NCBI taxonomy): domain Eukaryota; kingdom Metazoa; phylum Arthropoda; class Insecta; order Lepidoptera; family Hesperiidae; genus Jemadia; species Jemadia pseudognetus. The sequence continues at coordinate 3,820 of DWTO01004982.1, forward strand.
ACATTTCACAGTCCCCTACGTATACGTTGGCGCAGGAGTCGCAGTGGTCGTGTTAGTCGTGATAATACAAGCTATGTGTATCATTCTGTACAGAAGGAAAGGTAAGAATTACCATGAAAAGGTAACTTCACTATATTCTATTCACTTCAACCTTCAACCCACTTCACTATATTCTATTCCTGTTGTTGTCCTGAAGTTGCTCTGAAAATCTTATTCTGAAAATTCTATTCACTTCAAACTTCAACCCACTTCACTATATTCTATTCCTGTTGTTGTCCTGAAGTTGCTCTGAAAATATCTGTTATTATAGCGCTTTGGAAACACTTAAAAAGAGAATTATTTTGGACTTTGAAATGATTAAAGACACACGCGAATGGTGAGAGTAGTTAATGGTTACTAAGATTCTAATTATTGGCCGTTAATTTTTTTCCTTCAGAGTGACAAAAAATACACAAGTTGCGAAAGAGACAGCCGCCATTTTGCTATCAACTAAACATACACTAACGCACAAATTTTATTTCAAATCTACATTTTTTTAAAATTCATAATTTTGTTACAAGTATTTCTGTAACTAAATAGCAGCACCCTCATTGTTTTGTTTCTATTTAAGAATCTAATGAGCTAATTATGGCGCACATGCCCTCTCAATGCAGTTCACTAAAACGTTGAAAATAACGAAATTATTCATTAATATTATAAAATATGATACAAATCGTTTTGTCCGTCTACGAATTAAAATGTATCTTTTTTTGTCTAGTTGCAAGTGCTCGCCAAACACTTGACATTGTTCTCAGCAGTCGAGACGAATCGAGGAACAATAAAAATGGTAACAATTTAATGTTCTTTATGTTAAGTAATCAATCTTAGGTACCTACATGTTATTCAAGCTTTTCTTAGACATTATCACCCATACCGGGAGCATTCCCGCCAAAAGCAGTGATTTCAATGAAGGGTGCAGAATCGTTGCATCCCAACTTAGTCCTCAGAGTTAATTTATTTTTCTGACCTTACATGAAAATTGCGTAACTTCAACTCAGCTCAAAACAGCTCAAATATTTTAAGGTTAGATCGAGCGGCCTTCTAAAAGACTGTCAGTTAAATAATCATGCAATGTAACGATGTGGACAATGACGTAGATTTTCTACAGGTAAAGACTACTTCAGCTAATATTTCAATATTTTTTAAGTTAGATACAGCAAAGGTCCAGAGCTGAAGAGAAACGCGCCGGTCGCAATAATTAATGATGACGACAATATCTATGCATCACTGGAGAGTAATTTGGAAAATATTTCCGGAGGTATGACTAAAGACTTCTTGTTCATGTTACGGTGGTAGTAAACAAACCTATCCGTGGTATGTATTCACTGCAGCTCAGAAATTAGACATTAATGTCTTTAGTTAGGACTCAATTAACCATACACCAGACATGTGTTGCTTAAACTGAGGGCTAAGTTGGAATAGCTAGTGTGATCGCATTCAGTGTATTATTCACGTATTCTAAGTATATAATGTACGACAGGCAGCTGCTATATTTTGTCATATCTTATCCGCAATATATTTTGCAAAACGAACAGATTAGGTATAACTTACAGATAACATATAGTTGGAGTTTGGACAAGTTGACTCGGAAACTCATTTTCAATTATATATATTTGTTATAGCTGAAATGAACAATAAAAATCCAGACGAAACTAGACCAAAGCTGCCAGAAGTGCCTGCGCAAGTGTCACACGCGTTAGGTAACATAATTTTTTAACATAAAGTTTGTACAAATAACGCGCCAAGTCTATTCCAAAAAAGAAATGACCAGAATTCATTACAAAATTGAAATTATTTTACAAGGGTCGCATTTGTATGAAGTCACTGAAAACCTAGAAAATAAAGGGAAAATTAAGGGCAGCTGTAGCAGTTGATGCGTAGACTCCATAGGCAAACCGATAGATCTGTTATTGACTACTCAACTGTAATTGCGAAAGACGACGTGACCAGATGACTAGAGTAGAAAAAATGGATAGAGCAGTTGATATTGAATTGATTGAGAGAACTAAGAAGTTTCCTTTATGTCCCGTAGGAAATGGTCATGAAAATTCGCCACTAACGGGCACCCATCTAACTGCCGACTAATCACTTGCAAGCTACCAACGGGAATTATGTATGCTTCTGTTCTTTAAGTCGTGTGAAGTCTCAAAACTCGCACGTGGAAAATGTGGAAGTCTATCGTCTCAGTTCTTCTCTTTCGTACGATTAAAAGCTTACACTTTTAGTATATTTTAGTATACTTTTAGTATTAGTATTTAATATGCTTTTACTCAAGTTTTTCGGAGACTCTCTGTATAAATATTTTTATTTGTAGATTTTAACAATGTTGCCAATACAATAAATACGAGACCAAAGCTGCCATTGCCACATGAAATCCAAAAACCACCGTGGGAAGGTAAGAATATTAGAAAAAAAATGTTAGTCGCTCTCCTGCAAGCTGGTCTGACCATCTAAGCAAAATACATGGTTATATGAAACTGGATTTTTAAGGCCTGAAACGGAGTGGAGATATACCTATTACAGGAGTCCTACGCCCAGCAGTGGCCTTCCAGTTGTTGATAGACGGGTAGATGTATATATGAATATTTAAAATGATTTTATTTTGACTATCAAACACAATGTTTTGCAATTCAATTAAGTTATTTTGTTGTGTCGTGCCCCATGTTGGGGAGGAGTAATAATATATTCCCCGACCCCATTCCGGGATACAAGGGGTTTTAAAAAGGGACTAATCCCGACGCTGGCAGTGTGATCTGCAACCCCCAGTCCAATTGCTTACCAGTATGGATTATGAGCAAAACCCCTATCGAGGAAGTACAGCAGTGTGATGGGACATGCTATTATCCATATAGTATATAATATTTAGTATAAGTAAATGAGTGAATACTTGAGCCAAACGTCTCTTTCTTTTCAGTTGAAACTCTACCTCATAAAAAGACGCCAATACCAGGAACGGCTGAAAGTCTTCCTCGGCCGCCGCTCAACAATATGTCACGACTGGGACCACACGTGCCTCCAAGTGAATATCTTTTTATCGTGTTCTCAAAGCATCGTACGGTTTACTTGAGATTCTGAGCATCTGAGCTAGTTGCTCTCGCTAAGAGACTCGCATATTAGTCCTCAGACCCAATCATAACCGAATATACTGAATGTTGTACATTAACTAACATAGTATTGCCATCCTCTAAATCAGTGTTTCTTAATCTGTGGTCCGCGGACCTCTGGGGGTCCACGAGTGTCTTGTGTATGGGGGTCCGCCGCCTTATCTATGAACATTTGAATCGATAAATATATGCCAGCAAGTCCTTGAAATTGTTTTTGATTTTCTAGGAGTCCGCGGACTGAAAAAGGTTAAGAAAAGCTGCTCTAAATGTTTTTAGGTAGCGAGATATATCTAAATGCGTATAATTTAAAAAATGAGAATATTAAAGTAGTGAGAGGGGAGTAAAGAGAAATAGAATATAAAAATATTTTATTTTTCAGAGAAACCCGTCGCAAAATCATTGTTGAACAAACCAAATAGTGAGTATGATAATTTTAAGGTTTCTAATCAAAAGAACATTTTATGATTTGTTTTCTCTTGTAAAATGGGTCTTAAAGGCGCGAAGCCATCGCGGCGCACGGAGAGACTACGCACGTGTCAAGCTTCGCTTTGCAAGAAAATGTATGTGATTGTGTCCACTGCAATCCACGTACTCGCTACAGATGAAACCACGTTTTCAAATAAATAAATCCGTGCGCCGCGTTGAGTCCGCGCCTTAATTCAGATATAATTCTGTAGGATTAGACACAAACGTTATGTAAAATATGATTGGAAACACTATTGTCTAATTATTTAGCATAATATTAGCCCAAGTAACGATTTTCCCTCCAGAAATGTGACAAACACCCGTGTCGAAAAATAGATGGCACCACATGCTTTGTGAATCCAGCTGCTGCACTTTTCTTAGTCTCGAATATATCCTTACTCCTTAGTATGTATATAATATATATACTGCAATGTTTGTCGACTCGCACTTGGCCAGCGTGAAGACTTATGACCGTGCCTTTCACACTGAGGGAAGATTTGTCGTCAACCGTGTAACACTGAACATTCCCTATAGTTTTATTATAGGAGGCACAATGTACCATTTACTTTACGTATTTCCCCTACCTTGATGAAACAGAGAAGATTCAATGGAAATTGCTTTCAGATATAACCGCAACTTCTACTATTCCAAGGCAGGGAGTGAATGAGACGGGTCAAAAATCATCAACCGTGAACGTGCCCTACACTCCGCTCCCTGCGCGTATGTATTATTATTTATTAGTAAATTCCCTAACTTCGAAGAATAAATAATTGATAGCTTGGGATATAACCACACATGGCTATCTAAGCACAAACTAAGCAGATAACAGAGCAATATTATAAATATATCCCTTAACTATGTATGTTTATCTTATATATGTATATATATTCGCCCTGGATCAGAATCGAACCCGTACCTCCCTGTTCATTAACCACCAGGCCAATTGAGAGGCTCCATTCAGTAGCATAAATCAATGCTCAGCATTGGGACGCTAACAACCGACTAATGACTTAAAGCTATTCAAGAATTAACTCCTCCAATTCGTAACATTTGTTTCAAAGATATTACAAAAAAAAACGTTTTATTCAGGTCCAGCCGTCTCCGCAATGAATATCTACGGCGATTCGTCAGATGACGAGTGGACCTATGAAAAGCTGCCTCCAGCGGAGGCTTATTTACATTAGGTTAAGGGTATTAATATTAAGAAATAATGTTCACAAATTTGTTTTTTCTACATATGTATATTCTAAGTTTAATTAATTTCTATGTACATTAAATAGGTATTTTTTTAACTATAATATGTATAAGCAAAACAATGAAATTGAAATGAATAATAATCATCCATATTTATACATACCCACCTTAACAACTAAAGTTTTCAATCAAAAAGCATACCTATTGTCGTCAATATTATTACTATAACTACTAGTTAATATTTTTGAAGTACCTACGGTGCATACTTATTTTTAGGGACTTAATATTAAGTAAGGTATATAAATGTATATACCTCAAATTTTAGCAGTCAGTTACTCATTCATAATAAGATTGCAATATTATATTTTAAAAGCAACATTAACAATTGTTTTATAGATTACATTTTGAATACTTTAACAAATAGAACACAAATTATATTATAATACAAATAAACATACAAAGAAATCGTTCAATAGTATTTATTTCTTATCTTCATCGGTGAGTTTAATTTTCTTAGTCTCCTGTATGACTTCGTCAATGCGATGTAGGTCCTTAAGTGACATTTCACCGGTACCCCGGCCCATGGGCTTGGGTTGTGAGGGGTCGGGCTTCCAGCCCAAGAAATTAATTATCTGATAAGTAGCTGGAACGCCACGGGAGTCGTGTTTCGATAAATCCTGGAAATACATTTTACAATCATTATTTCATGAACAATGAGTAGGGTCATCGACTGCTATAGCAATATTGCTGTGGCGATTTGTGATAAATAGATACTCAAACGAATTAGATCATCGTCGCAGTAAAATAATAAGCGTAAATAATGGCAAAATTAAAAATATATTAGAAAAGGGGCAGCCAACAAATACACAAAAAAGCATAAAAGACTCGGTTGAATAAAAGACATGGGAGTAATATGTGCATAAATCCGGTACACTCAACAAAGGAGACTAATGTAAGGATCACTACGGAAACATTTAAAAAATCCTCAGTTGACAGAGGGTAGAAAGATAAAGTGATTATTCCCGAACCATATTAGTGGATTATTCCTGCACCGCTGAGCTACCTAGGACGTCTCTGGTGGAAAAGCAGCCAGGACGAACCAAAGAGTCGCCGCAACAATGGCGGCACGAGTGCGCTTGCCGCACAGCTGACGTCTGCGGCGGCCGAGCGCGCCTCACCTTGCCGTACATCTCGTCGTATAGGGCGGCGGCGGCGAACTGCACGTCGCGCGCCAGCCGCAACGGGCGCTGGTGCGCCGCATTGCCCTCGCCCAGCGCGCGCACGTCGCGCATCACGTGCCACGCGCTCGGGTACCACACGCACAACGAGTCCACGTCCACCGTCTGCAGCGTGAAGCCCGCGCTGCCGGCCGGCACTACATATGGGTCACTCCACAAAAACTTACTGAGGTGTACATGCGCCTTAAGCGATCAACTATAGTAGAGTTTAAAATGCAATGTTTGCACAGAAATAGAAATGAATATGCCTATAGTATATGGTAAAAATGAATTTTGCTTGAAGTTTTCAAAATAATATAATCGATAATAATAATTATGATAGATGCTAATCTCCCAATTAAATTTTCTACCCTGCTTGAAAGTGTGTAGGAAACTCACGCATTCAGCAAGCCGCCAATATCCCGCACCCTTGTGAAAGGGGATATATGGGGTGACACACCCCCCAGTCTTTCAGTCTCCGCCAGCTGGAGCGCTTGCCTCAACTCCATGAGTGTGTCGCCACCGAACACACATGCGATCAATACCTGTGTATAAGTAAGTATTGCTACCTTGTCAAGTGAAAGGTGAAAAAACTTAGAAGACGTCGCAAAGCAGCCTGGCCCACCACCAAGTGGACCAACAGCATGGTCAGAAGCGTGTGACACCAGTATATACAAAAACTAAGTCTGTGACATAAACTATATCTATGACATATATCGATAAGCATATAAAGTTATTACCATGCCAAATTTGTTAAAAATTGATTAATTAATTTTACTGTAATCTGATGAGTGATTTATTAACAACAAATATAAATAAAACACTTTTGTAAGCTGTATCATGTACAAAACACCTAACATATTCTAAGAAAACTGAAATTCTTAATAGTCTGGCAATCTTTTTTCAAACAATAATTTGATTCAATCATATACCAACTTTACTAGTGGCCTAGTTTCAGACCGATCCGAGATCCTTCTCTAGGAGATTCCGTGGGTTGCAGTGAGACTGACAATCACAAGGACATTAAATAGGTCTGAAACTAGTTGGGTTAACCAGAAAAAACAAAGCTGTGTTAAGTGAATATATCATTAAATATATTCATGTGTACTATAATATTAATCATGTATATAAATACCCATTTAATCCAATAATATATTTATAAAAAACGTAACATCACGCCTGTTATCCCCGAAGAGGTAGGCAGAGGAGTGTAAAACACTCCCACAATTCACCAGTT
>DWTO01004983.1:0-11072 GCA_018244755.1 Jemadia pseudognetus
CTGGTGAAACGTGGCAGTGGTTCTGCATTGCTCTGCCTACCTCTTCGGGGATACAGGCGTGAAGTTACTTTTTTTTTCTTTTTATTATTAAAATATATTACAACATCGCTCCATATTTTTTGGGTAAAGAGTAGTACAGTACGAAAAGATATTGTAGGAGAACAACAAAAAACATCCGAGAACTATAAAATACACCCGGAAATACTAACATTTTGTATGTGTGCGGCATATGAATTCGACGTCACTTTGCTCCAGCAATACCTACTCCATCATATAAATGTGGAACACAAGGTTCCGCGACACACTTCCAATCTTCGATAGTGGGTGCATTATTACCTGTTCGTTCGACGCTGTTCGCTCCATATTTCTAATCCAAAGAACGGAAATGAAAGTTGACATCGCTCGCCGTGTTCTCATGGCGATAGATAAAATTTAAAAACCAACGAAAACGTTAATGTATGTTGGAAAGAAATTTATGAGAAAATTCGGGAATTCATTTTTATCTATATAGATATTTAAATTTGTATAAAACTACGTAAAGCAACTTTTCGCCTCTGTGGCCCGTCTTCTTATCAAATTCACGCTCATTACGATGGAAACAGTGTGTACTAATGATTTTAAGTGTATATGAACAATGGAAGTGACAGATACTGTTTGGCTTGCAATCGAAATAATAATGCAAAAAATTAACGAAAAACACACAACTAGCAAATCAGCTGACAGGCCAACCCACGAACGGATCAATGGAACCCTGCTAAGGTTTACAAAACCCCTTCCAGATGGCGTGAACATAAAAACAGTCATGAATAAAGTTTTGACGATAGAAATTGAAAGAATTATCAAACCTAAAAGCTGCCGCTTATCTTAATGAATTCTTGGAGATTCGGTAAGAAAGAATGTTATTACACGTTTCCCGCCTAATGACCTAACACGTCAGATTAACTGGAGAATAATATATCTGTAAATAGAATGTGAAACAAAGACCGCACATAAACAGACAACACCGAAAATAGATTAGGAATTCATGACAAAGAAAGCCAACATTCCAACAAATGCTGTAAACATTTATTTTTTCTTGAAACCCAAAAAGAATCAAAGTCGCCTTCTAATGCTATAGAATATTTGAATTTCTACTTTGAAAATACGCTATCCAATTTGATTAGATACAAATTATTTTAATTAAAAATTACTGTTTTCAAATACTTTAGAATAAACACATTAAAACACATCTGGAAACACGAAAACATAGTAAATGATTATATTTAAAATACATAATATATCTGTAAGGATAGAGCTATTTGGTACTCGGTGCTCTCTGCCTACCCCGCAAGGGACCCGGCGTGATGATATGTATGTATGTACATAATATAATTCGCTATTTATACTACAGTATTGTGAACTGGAATTTTCCCGATTGAACAAAGTTGTTCAGATCAAAACTAATAAATAACTCTGTTATTTAAGATGAATAGAAAAGTCTTACAGCCGTTTGAAAACTTTGTACCTACTTCTATTTGCCTTCATATTCCGACGTTGATTTAAGACTTTCCAAGTCCCCTATTAAAAGGAATTTATTATCTTGAACTGAAAGGTCGAACTCAGCATTTTTTGTGAAGCCTCCTTTAAGGGAGTAAGGGGCACCGTGGAACTTTGAGGGAGAAAGGCGATTTTCTTTTATGGAAATTAAGTGAAAAGCGGACGTGGACCCTACAGTGTTGAGTGACCACTCGTGTAGTATAGATTTGAATTTTGAATATTTCAATAACCATATAAACACCGTAAGAACTGGCGCAACTCGGAGAAAAGTTATTTACGGTGAATATTGTTACCAAAGAGCGGACTTAATGCCAAATGGCATTTTAGTAAACTCCAGTGATGAGGAAAATTCGGAATACGTACCTAATATGTAATTTTAAATTGTAAAATGAATTGTGTAGGATAAACAATATGAAATAAGTACAATAACAATAAGAAATATAAAAATCACCAATATAAAGCAGGGTAATCTTTCTTATTTTAAATCACAACTTCAATGCAAAATATTATTTTCTCTACTTGATCAAAAATAGGACTAAGATTCTGACAGACTATCTGACATTAGTCGGATAGCTTCTTGTACGTACAAACAATCGCGAAGAAATAATTTTAAATAATTCATGACCAAGTCGATGCACGAAGCCTACACTACGTTTCGTTCAAGCAACTGTCACAGACTCTCAGCGTGATAGAGCAATGTATACATAATCGCTCATTTAATATCAAAGGACTTAATATTCCACCTGTTGAATAAACATTGTCAGGCGGTTAGTTAAGATCATTTTGTATGAATAATTTCGGCCTATTTCGCTAAACGAGTCGACTTAAATCAGCATTAACGTTAATTAACAACTATTAGTGAAACGCGTGTACTGGGTGACTACACGACTTTCTATGTACGGAATAGTCCTAAAACATTAAGCCAATGTCTATTGAATAGTTTATCGCACTAAGACTTCTGTCGAATAGTTATTTCAAACAACGTTTATTGAATAAAAGAAGAAGAGCAATTTTAAGTTACTGGCTTCCACAATTTTTACGTAGCTGTTGGCATCTAACAGTCTCTCACGCAACTGCTGATCATATCCGACCACGCTGATCCAGTGCGATTCAGTATGTGCCTTTAAGACGTCCAATGGGATTAAGTTTGTTACTTACCGACAAAGTCAAAGATTTACGGCCCAACTGCGGTAGGAAGTACGAAAATGCTCGTGCAAATTTTCCACTATTATGAACGAACGACGAACGCGACCGGCGTTAACTTTAAAAATCGCTATAGGCCTTTAAAAGAAGGACTTTAAAAGAAATTATATTTAGGAAAGAATTATCGACTATTATGAGTATTACGTATAGCTTTAGAATAAACAGATTTTATAAATTTACTATATATAATGGAAGCAAACACGACCCGTGGAAACCACGGGCCATATCAGTCTGTTCCATGTGATTGAACGCCGTTGAAGGATCCACTTAATCACGCCATACAAGGTGCACCCAATCGAACACACGGTCTGTTATATCAAACCGATTAATAGAGGCGTGATTTATGAACCCTGTAAGCGTTGATTGATAAATAAACATTACACTGATTTCAAGCTGACTTATTTTAAAATGCCACCGTACTTGCTTTTCGTGCTCTGCAATAAATAAAACCGATTTTTATTCTGTAATTATGTTTAATGGTGACAAATGTTAAATATTGTACATGGGAAGAAATATGTTGACTAAAACTAATTTGAAATGTTTTGATGTCAATTGTTAGTTTATGGACCCGCATATGTGGGTAGTTATTAATTTAATAAAGACATGTACTTCCATAGTACATAATGACGATGTCATGAGATTGTACAATAATATTATTTGCTTACTCCGTAATGAACCGGGCGTGTAGATAAAATAACAAAAATGTACGAGAATAATATATATAATTCATGAGGTTACTTTTTATTGTTAAATATTACATCTCATATCTGTCTGCTTGGCCTACTTTACAGTTTACGCCATAACCGTAAACATTAATGTTGATTTCAGGGAAACTTGTACAGCAGGCAGCGAAGTTTCTCGACCTAATCAGAAAGAAAGTTCGCAGAAAATAGTGTCAGAAGTTTAGCCATAGCGCACCGCGCTGACGCCTCTGCGAAAATCTGTTCCTCGAGAGACGTCCCCAAACTTGTAAAGAACAAGTTTCGTAGTAAACTAACATTCCAATTTTTGACAGGTCCCCAATAAGTTAGGGTAAATTTTAACACACTTAACGTCGGCTACGATAAATGTAATTTATTACGAACACTTATTTGTTTCTGTTATAGACCAACAAGTTCGCCCCCTATTCTATGTTGGTACATATATAACTACTGGTGAATCGTATGCGTGAAATCCCATTGATCTGCTTACTTCTCCGGGGCAATAGAGATGCGATATTGTTATGTTATATTAATTTTTCTTAGCTTTATATTTAGTCTCTATCTATTTATTAACATTTATTCCTTCCGTTCCTACGTAAGAGAGACGTAATCAAAAGCTATAAAAACACCCTGCGAAATTGACGGAACATTGGACGAAATAGAAATATAATTTCCGCTACGGAGAAAGTAACTTAGGGATTTTATCCCAAAGAATGTTACCCCAAAAGGGATAACGCGACGTTACAAGGATTCCTCGCCATCTGTTAACATATCGATTTGGCTACTACAGACTTGTGTTACTGAAAACATGTTTCAGTACGTATATAATTCATGTATAAGTTAACATTGTATCGTCACACCAGAACCCTTACGAGGTAAGTAGAGAGCACTGATCGCCAAATAACTCTTCCGTACAAATCTAACGCGGTTCTTCTACACGTGCTTATTATAAATATTATATTGTTCAGATTTGTTTATTAAGCGAAAGAACTACGGGACCTATTTAACGGTTGTCAATGTAATGTTTCGTTTCTAATACACTTTTCATTGTATGGAAATCAGTGAATGCAGATAATGCTTTTACATATTTTATACGATAACAACAATAAAACACCCACATTTGGTACAGCGCGACAAAATTTATCGTATGTGCCTACATGAAACGTAGAGCGACATAAAAGTGTATTATTTGTGCCTAGAAAATGTGGTCGATAGTGTGTACGTACTTTGCGTGACCGTGTATAGTACGCGGCAGTCACGAACAACCATACACGGTTTACGCAGATTGCTGTTATGAAAAATCTACTTTAATGAGAGCGGAATAAAACAGGCAGCAGAGAGGAATTGCTAATCATGTGTGTACAGGGGTAATAACAGCTCTGTGTTGATATGAGCTTCTGGAATTGATGTTTCGAGTGTTCCGACTAAACTCACATAATGACATCGTATAGGACACGATGCGTCGGCGTCAGTGAGATTTGAATGGCTAGACTGCGCGTCTCCATTTCGGACAGTTCCGACGCTCCGCCACCTAAACGAACTGTCACCCTAATCTGCTCAGCGACATTTGTAAACAACTTTTTTATAGGTACGCTTAACACTTCATTGTATAGGTAAACGTATGAAAGTAAACATAACCTCAATACTTGCTATTAATTGAATTAGCGAGAGGATCTAAGATTTCATCAAGCTTATTGCAATGTTTGTCTCTTTGAAATTACTGTAGAAAGACGGAAAGCAATCACTTCGCGGTGCCTTTATTTGCTTTTGAACTGATGACAGAATCTCGAGTTTCAAAGGAGTGGCAAGACAAACACGGGAAACTTTTCTCTCGATCAATACACCCTACACGACATAGCATCACCGCCGCCCACGTTACGCATCTCTACGTACTTATTCGGAACTGTAGTCGTATATCGCGTACATATCGCGCCCATAATCTTTATTGGCGCGGCTACGTAATTAAACCACGTAATTGCGTTAAGGGAAAACAATAGGGGAGAAATCCCATTAGAAGGAAAATTCTTTTCACCTTCAGCGACAACGCCAGATAATAAGCTTGCTATAATTGTGTAAATGGAGCTTGAGTAACTGCTAAGTACCATTCGTAGGCACGGGTCAATCCATTAAACTAAGGGAGGTCTAGAATATAAGTGACCACTTTATTCCATTATGAACTGTTAGAAATGAATACATCAAGTTCTGTGAATATTTTTCATATAATAATCACAAAAACCAGTAACAAATTGCTAAAATTACCTACAAAGTAAGAAAAGTACTTTCATATTTCTTAGATCACGTTCAAGTACTAAATGAATATTTGTCACTGCTCCGGCCAAATCATAAGTCAATTGCGGCCGCAAGCGCGTCGAAGGGATTTTTGGTAAAATTACATTACGTAGTACCTTCCCTAATTTATTATAAAATTTCCAAATAACCAGTAGTAATTCAAGACGATCAATGGATCAATCCGTGATCAACCCTAATACCAGTCAGTGTTAAACAGTTTGCTCTCAAAATAACAAGTTTTAAAATTACAGTCACCTAAATACGCTGGTGACTCACATATCAGCAGACTTCGCGCTTTAAAAAACGTTAATATTTAATTTAACAAAGACGAGAGGCTGATAAAGCTTCAAAAGAGAATATTAATATGAGAACAATCGAAACTACTACTAAAACCTAATTACTCATACTCGTATAAGACACCAATTCGCCGTTTTCCCTTAGGGAAACTTCTACGTTCAACTTCCCTACTGTACATACTTTCGCGCTTCCGTTACAAGTTCTTAGACATTGACTTTAAATTGCTCTTTTCAATTTTAAATAGCTTCTACAGTAATGCTAAGTTTGAACAGAACAAAAAATTTGAACGTCCATTCCATCCAGTTGCGCGGTAAATTGTAGGAAATTAAGCTTCGGATGCGAGAAGACTGAATTTAATGGTTGCAAGGAAGATTGTTTTTATTCATGCTTACTTAAAAGTGAGGATAAAACGTGAGAACAGTGTCGTTGTGCGATGGGTGTGCTATTTACTGCACCTGGCTTTGTGGCGAACAATCCTTCGAGCGGACCACAATAGATTTCGTTTCATTTAATCGTTGAACGTTTAACAGACAAAAGAAACTGCTTAATGCTAAGACACGCGTTCTCACGTTTCCTTTCCATTTGAAACTTTAATAGCGATTTTGTGCACTGAAACGCCAGTTGGATATTATCCGCCGCATTAACGCCGCCTCGTGTATACAGATAGATTACTCGCTTTTGAAGCTGAATATGCTCTACAGAGAGCAATATTCACAACACTTGCGGAGATGAAATGTTTTAAAATATACCGCCGTAATTATTACGTTTGCTTTTTTTTCCTACGTGTTTAATTCGAAATGTTAGTACGAACGAGGTTGTAATTATATCGTTATTGTAAACTTTACAGACGCAGCGATAAATCATTTTGCCAGACTTTTTGAGACATTAATGCACTGTGTAAGGAGCGATAAATCATTAGTTTTCTTTAGTTCTCTCGTCCGCGATGCCGTACATAAAGTACGACTGAATTTATATATGATGAATCATTTTTATTGGATTCCATTATCAATATACGCGGCTCGCGATTCGTCCCTATTGATTAAGAAGAGCAGAAGTTTCAATTAAACAGTAAACATTTGTTACGTTGCTCTATGTTATTTAAAATTCTCGATTAGAGGTTGAATTTAATTCGTAATGCCAATACGCATATTTACAATCTGCACATAATCATAAGGCGCATCATATCTTTGAAGAGTGTATATTTTGGAAAAATATCCGCCCTTGAATATCCCATTTACTGTCTATCGACATATTTTTCCCCAAGACGTTAGGAGATTGAATGATCAACGATGTCTATGGCGAGCTACATATGGTGTGGCCTTTCATTGTTCTTGAATATGCGACTCCGGGAAGATGATAATTGGCCGTGAACACAAACCACTACGCCGTATAAAGGCGAACGAGATCCAGGAGATAATTAATCCAGTAAGAGCCCTAAGGGGCACAGCGCTAGAAAAAAGCTCCGTTGCGTTCCTCTAGAGAGCCCGGAACCTCTTTATATATGCTGAGCGTATCTCCCTAAAGAGGTAGTAAAACGGACACGGCTATTAACCTAATATAGGTACCTATCGAACATTGTAAAACAAGAGTAATTTATATTTTACCTAGTATTTTTACGTTTTTAACATTTTACCAGAACTCCATTAACCCATCTTATGATATAAATAGACTGCCACGAATTAAATAAATTTTCTGAGAAATATCTGTCATTTCTTTCTGCGAAAATTCCACGGTTCATTTCCGGTCCAACATCCGACGGTAAACAAGAGAGCCGAGAAAGCTTTTCTTAGATCACGTCTTGGCGCACTTACACAAAGCTGTTCTAAGAAGTTTTAAAAGTTAATTTTTCGCCTCTAAGCAAGTTAGCAACAGTGCGTGTCCCGAACGGTGGGAGTGTCGTTAAGTTTAGAACAGTTATAAATCTCTAGAATGACCTGCCTTATCGTCTCTCCTCAGACTACTTAAATGAGTATATTAAAAAAATTTAACCGCTCTGTGGAACATTTATATACCAGAAAATGTTACGATCAATGTATCAAACGCATTTTATACTAATTTCTAGCAAACCCCGATTGTTTTAGATGAATATATCAACTGCTCAACTAACTCCTACATGTAACATTACGCCTATAATACCCGCAGAGGCAGGCACAGAAGTGTAATAGACTCCCACGTTTCGCCAGTTATATTTACGTCCTTCTATGAAATAAGCGGTGAGACTATAGCTATACACCAGACACACATCCAGATTCCGAAGCACTACTACAAAATCTAAGTTAGAAAAATCCAGTAGTGCTCGACCCGGTCTTTGAACACAGGACCTCTCGTTCGGCAATTGCACTTGCAACCAACACGACCAACGAGACAGTCAAACCCCTATATTTAAATTAAATAACATTCTATATTAATTAAATAATAATATAAGGCACTGCGTAAGATTACAGGCATCGGTTATCCTAGAACATGCATGTACTAAGAAAAAGATAATAAACATTTATTTGACCAGAACACCCAAGTTGCCTACACATTTCTCTAACACACAATAACATCCCCACACTCCCCCGACTACCCCACCAAGGTTCACAGTGATATCATCTATCGACAGTACAATATCCAAAATATATTAACGACCATCTGCCATGGTTACATGTTGATTATGTTATGTTGTGCCATGATATATTTGATGACCTATTTGGCTTCGTCGTTTGTTAGTTTGCCAAGGGGTGGCATGAAATGCTAATCCCCAGAGGGGTCGTGTTTTCACAAGAACCAAGTACACATTTTTATTAGCCAGCCAAGGTTCTTGACCTTGGACGGGCTGAACGGCGCCTCGCATTATACCAATGTTCTTTGTAATATGTTTCTTTATGATTAAAACTTTCTACTAGAAAATGTATCTTAAAAGTAGTCAACGTCATTCTACATCTTAACTACGTTGAATATGAAATAGACGAGACGAGATAGCAATGAGTTGTCACAGAATATTCTGTGCTAGAGTTTTAATGAGACGAAAGCTTTGAATGTCCGATGCAGAATGAACAAAACGAGCGAAACAGCTCCCTTGAATACCGGCATTGCATAACACCGCCACATATTACGTATACCAGTTAGTTCAAAGGCAAAGATCAGGAGCGGGGCACCGAACAGCTCTGAAAAGATTAATGGAGTCGGAATTGCATCGCAGCGTAATGCAATAAAGCCGGTAGAGACTCGCACTGAGGATGTTTTATTGCCTAGACGTGTCAGTGCGGTTGATTTCATTCACCAAACGATATTCGCACATTTTTCGGTACCTATCATAAGTTTTATAAAGAAACAAAGAAAGGGGACTTATTTGGATGCATAAAACGCGTTTAAAGCGTACTCGTAAAAGAACATTTGATTTCAATGTGATATTTTTTACCGCTGTATATGTATTTGTCAAAAATTAATTTAACACTTTGAAGTGTATTATGTATTCGTATAGGCTAAGGCACGAGATTTTCTATCTAATTACATTAATACAAGATTAACAAAGTATGATACTGATGTCTGGTGGAAGTTTGACTCCATGTGAAATTGTATGCAGGCGATACCAATTAAAATCAAACGACTATAGTTATATGTAAAGCACCAATGTACACGGCTGGAACTTAGTGTTGGTGTTCTGTGGACATAAATCAGTTGTCATGAGTCCCGTTTTATATCAAACTAAACGAAACTACAGAATATTCGACAATGTTTGATGGTATTGTTATTTAACCTTGTGTGGGATGCGCGCCAACAAGGATGACCCACTCGGCCCAATATTATTTTGTTTGGTCATACAACCATTAATCAGTCAACTACATTCGGAATTCAATTTTTGGTACCTTGCTAGATGTTGATGATTTGAGACGAAAGTATTATTCGTCTTTTAACAACCTAGGATTGAATATAAATTTTATCGAGGGTGAATTTTTTCTTCATATAAATAATGTCAATATCCTTACAAAAAACATATTGCGAGCCGTAGCAAATTGTCCCTCTTTTGGAACGTTCTGGCGACCGTTTCTGTTGCCAGGTCACAAACGTTGCAGACACGTTCTGAAGATTTAAACATGGATGCATCTTGGATTACAGTAATCAGCCCTGCACACCCTTTAGTCTTTCCGGTCTGGCGCTACGAGTGCAGCTTAATTATGCGCCATTAGTGGGCCTGTTACGTTTGCTGTCTACTGCTTTGCATTACTATTTTTTACTAGAAAACGTATTTCACACTGCACAATACTTTCTATGCTTTTTCTTTATCACAACTTTAAAAACCGTAAGATACTTTTGGTTCGTTTATGTGCAACCAGCAGGAAGACTGTTTTAACCGCTCGGGAGAAGCGTATGTGCAGCAGTTGAACAAAAGAATTGATGTGATAATCATGTTCTTGTCTTTTTTTGGGCAAAATGTCGTATAGTTTACTCCACTGAATTCGAGTGAAATTGAGAATATCCAGTTAAGCAGAAAACTTAATTTTTCAGATCGTTCGAGATTTGCATATTTTTAAAAAGTTTTAAAATATTGTATTAATTATACGACTCCCTAAGTACAAATATATTGCCGCAGTCTAGCGTAGTTAGGTATATCTGGCAAATTGTTAAAGCAGGCGGATGGTTTTAGTGTAGCACAGTATTGGCGTCAGGAAACTTGCTACGTTTGCGTATTAGCAACGCAAACTTGCTTATTCAACACGATCCGGAAGCCATCATACATCCGATGGACTGAATCGGGGCCACTTAGTTAAGCGGTTCCCAACTTATATAGGAGCGAAATAGTTGAAGTTTCTTGTCCTAGAGCGTGGTAAATTAAAGTGCTTAACTAAAATGAACCATATATTTATTCGAAAAGACAAATTTAAATTCATTACGATACCATTGAGAGTTTTATATAAAAATGTGTCGTATGGAAAATATCTTTTCCAGTATTATCTAGTGAAATTAATTTGTTTCAAAACATTTTTATAAAATTACCATTAGAGCGAAGTAACGTTCCTTTATCTAAGTAATTTACCTAACTAGTCAAGAAATGGACAAAAC
>DWTO01004984.1:0-11071 GCA_018244755.1 Jemadia pseudognetus
AATGTTATATGATGCTCTGTAGCAAAAATATTCTGGTCATTTATTGCACAAATTGTTCAGAAATGTATTGATATGACATATTACTGATTAAACGTATGTTTAACGTATTTTTGTGTATACAAAAATATTAGGTGAATATGGTCCATTTATCTGTTACCTGAGAACAAATAATATAAGCAATACAGTAATAGGGTATGACTAGACAATACGGCAATAACAGCGAGTAAATTACTTTAATATTAAACTACCGTACCACACATCAGTTACGGTAAAGCAAACATGATCTTGTAAATAAGTTCCTGGTGATGAAATTTTTAAATGCTAATCATCATCATCAACAGACTGTTTCCGTCTAGTACTGGTCATACGCTTGTCCAATAGCAAGCTTCTGAACTCTATAGTCAGGCTTCCAACGCCTACATTCTACAATGTATTGTCTTCACTCCAGAACACGACTATTCTAACAGTTATTGTTTCTGCGACAGATATGACCAGCCCCCACCCACATCAGCTTGCCAAACCTCAACAAATAAATAAATAATAATGTTCATGATGGTTTTTCAAAACAAGAATATTCAAATATATGTAAGTCTTAGGTATCGTCATTATCATCATCAGTCTATTTACGCCCACTGCTGGACATAGGCCTCTTTAATAGCACCCCACTGAGCTAGATCTTCAGTCTTATATATAAAAATAACATTTTGATAATAAAACACAAGTTTCTTGACCCACTTTTTTGTGTCACTTCAAGGTATTTAAAAAAGATTTAACTCTGTATTGCGTTGAGTAATTATTAAAAACTTTTAAAGACGGTCAACCTAAATCCGCGATACAGACGATTGCTAAGCCTTTGAAGGTTCGCCTGCGGGCTCAATTATTAAGAGCGGCTCGTCCATTTACTTCCCCTGAACATACCTACCAGTATTTCTTCTGACTTATTTATTTCGGTTTTTGCGGTTGTCTATTAAAAAAAAATATTTTATTTTATTACATAATTTATTTTATAACATAATATTTCTTCACACGTAAGTAGTCACTGATTTATCAAACAGGGTTTTGAACATATCTTAACTTAATATATCCTTTGAAACGTTTAATGATCTATGTATATAATTTAAGTATAGCACTCTACCACTTAAGAGCTGATACCACAAAGTCGTGTTTCACTTGATATTCCTTATGGCCTGTATGATTTATAAAATAATGTTGCAAAAGTATTTACGCTTAATATTTGGTTATTAGGTTAAGATTTTAGAATCTAATCTGTCTAAATGCTATCTAGAATATCACCTGCCTCGCTGATCGAGTGGTTGCAAGCGCGACTGCTGACAGAGAGGTCGTGGGTTTAAATCCCTGGTCGAGTACCTATTATTGGTTTTTTATAACTTACGATTTCTGGTTAAAATTGCTAGTACCATCTAAGCTTTAATTTGGATTTTTGCTCAATGTTTGACAACAGGCTCACCACCTGTTCCTTAGTGGTACGTAAACGTAACTGGTGAAACGTGGGAGTGTACTATACTCCTCTGCCTCCCTTTTTGGAGAACAGGTGTAATGTTACATTTTAGAATCTGTAACCATGGAAAAAGTGAAATTAGTAAACTATACATAACTGGTTTGTATGAATGCAATAAGTATAAAAAATACTTTGCATTTCTTGATATAAAAACCGAATATGAGACTTGGTATCAACAGAATCGATTGAAATTATTGAAATCGATAACACGTTTCTGCTTAAGGTTGAGCACCAAAACACGTCGGCCGAATCGCTTTAAGCCTTTTGCCCGGATATGAAAGGTGCGCAAAAATGTGTGAAAATCTCTGGAAAAACCTTTCCAACTGCCGTGTGAATAATTTCTTTTGTGACGCGTGACCGAAACGCAAAATGTAGCTTCGGGGGATATTCGCACAATTTGAGCTTTTTGCCCTTTTGTGATCCGGTTGGGTAGTTTACTACTCCATGGTTTTATTGGTCCGTATATGGGCTTACTCACAGGAATAAGGTTCTCAAATGATGATCTTAATAAGGGGAATAGCATGGATTTAATAATTTTAAAGTAATTCATAAAATTTAATGTAAATATCTAAGAAGTAACAGACTTGTCTAGTAATGACAGATAGACCCACAGTCACAATTCTTTTTGCACTAGTTATTAGTTTCTTACAACTTGGCTTAGTAAATTATACCTACAAAAAAGTTCTTTGTAAACTCTATCGTAAAGAACGACGAATGTAGAAAGTAGAGATCGACAAAGTAAATATAGAGCATACAAAAACCATTTAAGTATCAAACATTCGCTCGTCATCGTTTTACCGGTGCGATGGTTACGTTGTACATTTTCACCATATTGACGATGTTGAAGGGTATTGTATGGTTAAATAGGAACGGTGAAACTTTAACAAAGGGTTTAATGGTCCCGTTTGAGGCGTTAGCGAGCTGCGGTATGCGGCTGCGGCTGCGCCCTGCGCTAATATATCTAAATATTGTGTAAAAACAATCTACGTTGATTACCAATTCGATAAATCGAATTGCGCAATTTAATACAGCCTCTCATCGTACTAACATAACAAACTACCCGGGGAAAATTCATATACGCCTAATAAAATGCATAGTATATAAATAAAATTAAATAAATAAAATAAAAATATACATATTCATTCCCATCTAGAAAAGTTTAGCTTGAAATAAAGCGCGGGCTCTTGCTTGTCGCTAAAATGTTAGTTGGGTGTAAATCGAATCCACGAGCGGTCGAATCAATGAATTTGCACTAGAAGTGTTAGATAAAGGTTCAACGCAATTCACTTTTTATCAAGATTATTGAAGTACCCACACTTGATATAACCACGTTCTCTTTTACTTTTATTGGTGGTACTTCCATCAAAATACATAAGAACTCACAGCTACGAAGTCATATCGCGCAAAACATTCATGAAAAAATTACATATTAATTATGCACATATACTCACTGGACCTGAAACATATTTTTGCAATTTAGAATGTTTATAGTATTACGATATTCATAAAATGTATGTGGGTCCACTCTGCGGGTTAACATTCGGTGACATCCGTCAACATATTAAAAATAAAGTAAAAAATCAGCCAATGTTATATTATTTCAGAAAATTTAATATTCGACGTTTAAATAATTTAACATGTATGCAAAATACATAAGAACGGTTATATATATGTATATACAATTGATAACAGCGGTTATCCGTGGCGTTTTCGTATTTTTCAGCAAAGTTGTAGCCCTAGTACGTCCCACTCCTGGGCAAACGTCTACCTGAAAACATCACCAAATAATATCATTAATGATATGTCATTAATCTCAAACTATAAGCTCTATATATCTATAATATACAATGAGTTACAACGTACCCGATGTTTAAAGACGTTAATAAATGAAACAGCTTTCGACAGCGGCTAATTACGCGTCCCGCTTCATTACCGACCCGATGACGTCATGCGATAATTGACATGCGATGGACAGAATATCGATAGAAAACACAATTAAGTTTCGGGCAACGTGATCATGGATCTATATTATACTTCATCAGTTGCCCCTGAAAATATGTTTAAGATTTTAATAGTCGCCTGAATACTATTTTAATGTTCTCCACAGTACTAAAAAAAACTGTAAGTAATTAAAAGCACTCATCCACATTATGATACATTTACATATATTATTATTTAACACGGCGATAGTCTCACCACCTATTTCATAGTGGCAGTTAAACGTATCTGGTGAAACGCGGGAGTGTGTTACACTCTGCCTACCTCTTCGGGGATTATCGGCGTGATGTTACGTTTTTATTTGTTACCAATACACATATACGTACTGGTATATAAATAAATACAACGTAATTCTTTTTTAATGAACTGAATTATGAAGTAGTGAGAAAATCTCTTAACAAGCCCTAAATTGATTAAAGTATTCTAAAAGATAAGTTGTACCATCAATCCTTTCTAACAACCAATTAGTCCAACTTAAATAGCATAACACACTCAACAATGCAAGTATAATAGATTGTAGACGAGATAATATGTAAGACAGGAGAGTGAAGGTCGTGGCGTTTAGGATGTCGAGTTTGTAATGACAATCGATTAACTGTGATAGGCTCCAAAGTACTTTTGAGGTTACTTACAGTCATGGTAATTACCGGTACAAGGTTGTTTACCGTATTGGTTCTAATTAACCGTTTAGCCGTAATTCAATTACTCGGTAGTCAAGTTGTATATTGGTTTATGAAATACCAATCGTTCTCGTGCAAAGCTGTTGACCGCTCCAAGTGAGAAGATAAATCTTTGCCAAGCGATGGATTTGAAAATTGAGTCACACGAATACTATTTCTTGTTGTTATTATGTCACATTTAAAGCAACACTAAATTTACTCGGCCGAAGTCTTCCGAGGTTTCGTTAAAAGTAAGTGAATGTCTATTCGGATAGACTACACATTTCCAATTAAAACAACTTTAATATTTCATTTCCCAGTAAAACAATTTTAATATTTCATTTTTATTAGAATTGTTAATAGCCTATTTTAACTTAACGAGAATTATTATTGCCCTTTAACTCTGTAAAAGTGCAATTAGTAAATAGTATATTAAAAACGTAACTTTGGGACTTAAAGCAAAACATACTCATGTATATTATATAACATCACGCCTATTATCCCCGAAGAGGTAGGCAGAGGAATGTAGAACACTCCCACGGATCATGCTTCATGTCTTGACATGGAGCCACGTTAAACTACAGACGTGTATAATAGTTGCAACATTTTAATTTATTAAGGTCCAACATTTAAATTTATACGCTCTTGGGAATCATATACCGCAAGTTCTGGTCGATCATTTTATAATGAATGAATAGAATCTGGTTATTGTAAAGATATAAAATAGTGACTGGAGAATCTAGCTCGATCTCCCGAGAATAGTAAGTGTATGAATAGAACAAAGAATTTTTCCTCGTGAATTAATTCACAGTTTTAAAAATTGTTTTATTTTAACAATACTAGCACGCAGTAGTCACAGTTACTTTAAAATATTCACATATTTGCAATAACCTCGGACATAATTGTATTATAAATTAAAGAGTCAGTTGCCGAAATGTTTAAAATATATTGAGTTAGTTTGAGAGCGGGTAGTACTAGTTAATTTTTTTTAAATTCAAAGTAGATCACATACGTGCTGAATATTCCTGAAGAAAAGACATAGTACCCTCTAATAAACATGTCCACCGGTGACCACATCCTCCACCTAAAACCAAGTTTCTATTAATAACATTTGTTCCTCGCTATAAAATAGTTGTAGCAGTGGTACCTACTGAAGTGTGAAACACGGATTGTTAATCGACTCTGTACTATAGTTATGAATATTGCACAACGGTGAGATATGTAGATGTAGTATTATGTATGTGTATATTGGACTAGGAAAACACATTTGTTGATTACGGTTTGCGTTCGACAAAGTAGAAGTACCTACTTGCGCTGCACGGGGAGGCCACGCTAAATTCGCTTCGACAGATTCAATTGATATTAGCAACAGTCTATTAGTTTCCTTGTACATACACTTACGGTATTACTCTGTATATTATATATTTATGTATTTATGATTGTTATATTGATGTATGTTAATATAAGGTTGATTTCGTAACGACATTTATGTTATTTACGTTGCCGTTGTATCTGGCTTTTACGAGTAGGTATTTTCACACTTCCTCGTATTTCGTTTCGTATGGAAAATAATTTCACATGTTCAGAGTATATTATTCGTTACCTAGCTTTCGATGTAGCCTCGAAAAATAAATAATAAATGCTTTGGTATAGTTTAATATTTATTGTTTACATAAAATTAAATGTATTTCAAGGTCGGTTATTCAAACACTAGCACAAATAAACGAGGCATCCCAGTTTAATTGCGCCTCTGATTGTTCTTGAGGTTGGCTATATAAGTACGTATGTCTGGGAGATATAATAACTACTGTCGCGAGTTTGTTTAAATGTCACTATACAATTATCTTGGTTTAAATATAAAGAAATACAAAAATTATCATTTATGATAGCCTGCCTCAAGTTCACGTATTATTAAATGAAAGTTCTACACTTAATTGAAAGCCTATATTTATATGTTTTACACACTTTGACTGCCTCGTCGGTCGTATTGTTGCAAGCGCAACTGCCGATCGGAAGTCCTGGGTTCAAATCCCGGGTCGGGCACTATCAGATTTTCTAATTTGGATTATCTACTAGTGGCTCGGAGGGATGTAAACTGAACTGGTGAATCGTGGAAATACGGGCGTGATGTTTGTTACGTTTCTAGACTTTAATTTTTTTTTATTATGTTACAGTAAAAAATAACTCTTCATTGGGATTGATTTTTAATAATGATTTAATAATGAAACGTATTAGGTGTATGCCCAAGAAGTGCATAATCGTCCTCAAACGTTTATTTAAATAAATATTATACATAGTAAATAGAATAATCAAAAATTCAGTTTATCTTTGTGCGTGAATTATTAGAATTTATTATATCGATGGGTAACGTGGGTTATGGGACAACACATTAATTAATTAAGGGCTGAGTCCGATGAAATTCCCGTACCCTAAGGGCTCGTACGGCACCAACTTCGTTCACATGTGAAGTGCTCGTGTCTACACAAACTTCGTAGTAGTGTCGATGCTAAATTGTACGAAATTAATTCTACCCATTGCTTATTACTTATGTACGAGTATGTATGATAATCACGTTAGTATAAATGTGTGTATTGTGTGTTTGTGTGTATAAATGACTCTAGATATTACATTCAATGTGATGAATTTAGAATCTGAATCTATGTAAAATTATAATACGTCATATAAGTCTTAATCATTAAATTATAATACAGCAGAATTTTGCCCGACTTTCGAAATTAATAATGGACAAAACTAAAAGTTGAAACAAAAATTAAAAAATATATTAGGTCTACATTTCAATATACGTTTAAAATGTAACGAAATACTTTTAGAATTAAGTTTATTTACCACCAGTTACATACTGACGACACGACATTTTCGTATCTGAAATACATCTATTTAAAAGTCTCAATTTGTAAGAAAATTCATTTAGAACAGTGTGTCAAGAGGAGCATGATAGGGACAGAATTATTCTCCCCAACAAATATAGTACTAAATATATTCATTCATTCCCATTTCCCATTCCATGTACTACATTCCCCTGCCTACTTCTTCAGGGATTACAAACGTGAACTTAAGATAATAAGTACCTTAATAAATATAGTAATAGTATAAAAATATTAATATTTTTTATATTACAATATGTATGGATTTGTGCCCGGTGCCTGGCAATAGGCTCACCACCTATTCTATTATAATGTATGTTATATTCAAAATTTTAATGATTATCAAACAGAATATAATATTTAATTTATTCTGTTATGTTAATTGCAAAGAAATTTATCCAAAAAGTATAATCAAAAGACGGCAATCGAATACAATACAGCCATTCTAATTATTTGACTGTAAACCATCTGAGATATTACGTAATAAGTTTAGATGTAACGGTAGAAGATCAATTATAAATATAAAAAGTTGCCATCTACGGCTATTAAGTACTAGTAAATCCGAGGTGAAGCGACTGCAATCAATACTGATTCCACTCTGAGTCGAGATTAATGCGGCTCTCATCCTGTAGCTCGAGCGGAAACTAAATTTTCTCTATCAGGTGGAAGATTAATAGATCAAGAATTAAAGTATCTACGGAATCCAACAGTATATAAATCGAGTACAGACTATTTCTATCTTGGTAATTATTAACTACAATTAGGGCCACGTTTTGTTTTTAATTGATATTCATGATAGTAAAAGAAAAAGTATGATAATAAGATGAAACTGTTAAAAAACATTGATGTACATCGCACTGTTTGTTTTCTTAGAGGACGATGTATAAAATTTCCAAATTTAAATCAAACAGCCTAATATTGATTTTAAACGGTTACAATACAGATGATGTCCGCTTTGTTTTCGAATATAACGTATGCTACTAACCCATTGCGTATTATACTTTAGCCAAACACGAAATTTTGATCCGATACGATGCGCGTCTATTTCGTGATTTTAGATTTCTAGTTAAAGTTTCATTATTATTACTCACTTATCGGTATGTAGGCAGGTAGATGTAAAATATTAGTATTTTTGGTGTAGAGTATTTCATGTATAACTTTCAGTAATGAAGGTTTAGATAGTACAATTTTAGTTTTATTATTAATCAAAATAGCAATGTTTTCATACACAATGGAAGCGTTATCTCTGCTGTTCGCTGCACTAATACGCCTGCATGTTGTAGGGGTGTCTGTTAATGCGCATATATCATGTTTGATTTCAAACGTTTAATAGAAAACGATAACATCGCTCGCTTTGCAATCGTTCAGAGAAATTTCGATTTTCCGATACAATGTTCCTACATTGTATAGGTATGTATGTTATTATAGCTTTATATAAAGGAGTGGTAGTATTATGGTGAGAATTTTTAATTCAATTCTCAGCGTTACTTTGCTTGCACTACGTTTGTTTATAATGATCATAGCATACAATTTCTAATCTAATAGATGCGAATACCAATTTAGCAAATTTAATCGTATTTGATTTAAGGACGGAATAAAAAAAGATAAAACACAAATTTTCCCCAATCTCTTATCCTGTCAAAAGCCAAGGTAGAGAATCCAAAAAAAAATCTGCCTGTTAAAAATTACCTGCAAAGTAAAAGAAAAAGAGAAACAGTATAATTGCGGAATAAATCTGACGGAGCTTATCGGTGTGTTAACAAGGATGTACGCATCATTAATTTCGTCGACGCAGCCCCGTTCCGTCGTCGGAAGGGTCGTTTCCTTAACTCTTGATGATTTAAGGCCCCAAGTGCTTTAAAACAGCTTATGTGCCGCAATAAACATTCCAGCACCGTTACGCAGTTGTTGCACCAACCCATCACAAGCGATAAATGATAAATGATCTTTATCATTATATTAAAAAAACTAGAAGGTTTTCATTTCAACCTCAAGAAACTTTGAATTGTCAATTTTCGAGCTCAACTTGCCAAGTCCTTAATTTATTATAATTGAGTGCTGAATACTTTTTCAGAGCCTTTTCCGGCACCTTACATAGCCTACGGGGTACTCGAAGCCAAAAAATACCGAGTGTAAAAATGTATGACATTAGGTTTAAAAAATTGAGAAAGAAGTAATTTTATAAACTTAAACAGACGTAGTACTACGGTTACAATACCCGAAGAGGTAAGCAGAGGGGTTTGTACTCGTACATTCCCACGTTTCACCAGTTACGTTTACGTCCCACTATGGAATAGGCGGTGAATCTATTGCCATACACCGGGCAAAAATCCCTACTCCGAGCGTCTAACGGCTGGGGGTCTAAATTTGTGCCCAGTGAGTGGCAATACGAATAAACTCGTAACTGGTGAAACGTGGTAATATATTACACTCCTCAATCTACCTCTTCGGGGATTACAGGCGTGACGTTACGTTCTACGTAATTAAAACACTGAGTCCAATCAATAATTAATCGTATCGCTCGACACACCGCGGTTAAACGAATGCTTTATAAGACAGACAAATGAACTTAGGTCATAGGCATTGTTATCGATTTATGCCCAAACTCGAGTTGTAACGACCGTTGAAATGTACTTGTGTCTTAAATTAAATCAACTTTATCTGTACTTGTTAGATATAGTTATGTAGGTTATTAAGTTACTACAATTAAGTGCTCAAATTTTACAAATATTAACTTTTAAGGGCATAACAGAGCTTTTGTTTTGAAATAGCCATATAACAATAAAATTCATTTCTATAAAATCAATATGTAATGTTTTTACTCAAGTCTTTTCAACATTAAGCTTTTGACTTTTTATTAAAACCCCCAAACCATCAGACAGAAGCCTCTTTAATGAATCGTACTCTTTTTTCACTTTGTGTTAAAGTGTCATTGGAGCAGAAGTAGGTATGAGAGATCCTGTTAAACAGGAAATGTTTAATTTTTTACGAATTTAAATCTTCTAATTTCCGCTTTTATTTGAACCATGCCCGTTTAACATGTAAACATGAGATGTTGTACCCAATCTTATTGAAAGTGACTCGTACATTTGGAAGGTCTCAATTGGCTGACATTTAATTAAGGGCAGCAGTCACAGGAAACGGATGCCTTTGTCGCTGCTCGCATATCCGGTTAGCAGTGTTGTATATAAAGTAGGTACATTGGTGTCTGCTCTGCGTCCGCGGTTGGATTACATTTTCGTTTTCCTCGTTGTGTAGTGTATCTATTTTCTCTAAAGTCAGAAATAAGGAAGTATTAATGAAATATCAGTCTTCTTCAAGCATTAAAATATATTACATATGAATTTTAAGATTATTAGGACTAATTTTGGATATTCTACACAAAGTTTTAGTAAGAAAATACCAGTAATTAACATTTAATACATTATCAAGTGAAAGCGGTGATAGCATAATGGTTTAAAACTAAGACAAACTTTTCTTTATTTATATGGATGTATCTAAATGTATACAAATATAACTTGAAGTAGCGTTAGATCAATTTTTTAAATGACTGCTTTAAACATATTTGCGTTACATTAAGACGAAGTGGTTTGAAACAGCATACGGGGTTTTAACAACGCCGTACCGGTTTCCGTCTTTCCCACCCCACACTTCCGTTTTGATATCCTTTAGCCACATGGGAATTAAATTACAATTAACACATCTGGCAACGAATTAGGAACACTACCAAAATACTCATAGTTGTTAGACGAGCACCTTCAAATATCTATTTTGTTTGTTTAACTTAAAGATACTCGTCAACCAAATCCCCATTGCTTCTCTTCTAACCGTGCCATTGTTTTAATAAATCCTACTAAACAGTATGAATTGAAGAAAAAAAATATGTATTTATGCATTTATAATAAAGCACGTGTTTGTTTACATTGACAAAACATAACATCACGCCTGTTATCCCCGAAGAGGTAGGCAGAGGAGTGTAGAACAGTCCCACAATTCACCAGTTACGTTTA
>DWTO01004985.1:0-11071 GCA_018244755.1 Jemadia pseudognetus
ACCACCAACCACTTAACATCGTAAGCTACCCTTTCTCATGTTATGAATATGTTTGCAGGGCGGTGATAATGAGTTACCACAAAAACACGTAAATGGGTTATCACCGGTCACGGAACATGTTGTCAATGGTATCATTCATTCCACGATGGAAGGCCTTAAGTCCAACATGAAAATTAATCTTCCAATCATTAATGACGTCAACGATGAAGAAATGAATGAAGCAAACACTCAAAATGATTCTCTACAGAAGTTTCAAAATCTGCAGAAAAACGGATACCAACCACTTTCTACTATTCACAGCAGCCGAGAGATTATAGATTTGTCTCCAATTTACGAAAACTCCTCTGATGCATGCTCCAGTCATGGAGACTTGCGAGAAATCAATGACAATGATTTAAAGCAGAGCAGTAGGATTTTGAATTCAGAAAATAATGAGAGCTCATCTGCTACTCCTAACAGCCTGTCACAAACACAGTCTGAAAACAGTTTCGAGATGGGTGCACTTACAGACAGCCTGAAGAACAGTGCTAAAAGGAAGAAGAGAGTCAACATTGTACCAGGCATTGTTGAATCTGAAATCACTGACACTGAAATCACTGCCCTACGTAATGATTCAGAAGGCTCAATTTCTCCTGCATGTTCATTTGCTGACAGCACAAAAGATGGTTATCTCACCATGACTGGCACTATCAAGAGAGGTAAGAAAAAAGGTCAAAATGTTGACGTGAAACTCAACATATCTAGAGAAGAGCTAGAAATCATTGAAGCTGCTATTGTTGCAGACGAATATAACAAGATGGATGTATCAAAATGTTCTCTATACAATGGACCCCACATTTTTATCTTCAGTCTCCTGTGTATTCCATTCGTCAGTTTTATATCTGCTATGTATTCATTCTACATGGGCACAATGGCATGGTATAACATTTTCTCATTTGTAACTGAGGAGTTCAGTTGCATTAAGAAAGCCTTCCTGGCACCCATTGTGATTTTGTCATATCCATTTTTGATAGTGATTTTTACACTCGGCCTAGGCTTATATGCTGGCATCGTACAACTCACTTTTAGTGGGGCTAATTGGTGGAAGGATGTGTGCGACTTTGAGAAAGGTTTTTATGGATGGCTTTGTAATACCTTGGGCGTGTCTGAATGTAGTCCATATGAGGTTGTAGTCTTAATGGATGTGAAGCCATCTTTAAGTAATTGAAGTTACTAGCTTACACTGACAATTTCCCAAATGAAGATGGTTGAAATGCAGGATGTGATTGAATGTATGACAATGCTCCAGTACAACTCTAAATCCTCCACACTATGTCTAATTTACGCTATCCAGTTTCACTCCAATACTAAAGTATACTATGTATAGTATACATGCTAGCTATGTGGGTTTTGAGAGATATTTGTTGATAGTTAGATTTTTCTAAATCAGATTTTCTAGTAGTGGCTCGGAGTCAGGATATGTGCCTGGTGTATGGCAATAAGCCCACCAGCTATACCATAGTGGGATGTAAATGTAACTGTAATGTAATGTGAGATGTGGGAGTGTTCTACATTCCTCTGCCTACCTCTTCGGGATTTACAGGTGTGATGTTACATTATTTGTTAGTGGTGTGCATCAACTTTTGATATGCATCCATCTAACAACTTAATTTTCTTTGTCTCAATGTGCTTGTACCATTTAGTCTCCTCAAATAAGAGTGATTACATTTTGAAGTAGTCAACTTGAAAAATTAGAATATTATTCATCTTTCAGGACTACTAGTAATTAAAACTGGGTGTTACCTGGTATAGTATTTTTTTTTACCTTGGAAAAGATAAAGTGATTAAATAATTTGGAAAAATGCTGGGCCATCGGAACATCTCCAATTTGACCTGCACAAAATAGATGTTCATATTTGGGAAATTCTGTGTGAATACTAGGCAAAATAATTTTGTCACTGCCATATTTAAAGTAGAGTAAGATACTTTTATATTCTACAAAGCATTTATATTAATCTGCTAATAGATGCTAAAAGTTTTGCTAGTAATTATTGATATTATGGTTTTATTTACTGTGGGATTTTATTTTTATTTCAGTTTATTTTTTGTTTGTGTGTTTAACTAGTTTTGGTCTGATATTTATATCTATAAGAGATTTTAGAAATATTTGTATGGCATGGAAAGAGATGAATTTTAATAATGGAATAGGGAACAAACTGGACTGGTTCATGTGTGAATTTAAAATTTTTGAAAGTTTGTTTACAACAATCAGTAGAATCGAGTAGAAGTCATCTATTCAAATTGTAATGGCATATATATCTAAGGAGTGTTTGATTGCTCAATGTTCCACAGAATTAATGATTTGTATAAGGGTGAACTCCATATACAAGAATCAATGAGAGATTGACTTGTTCACATGGAACTCTGGACTGTTCTTGTATTCAAGAAAGTCAACAATTACATTGACAGATTCTGGTGATTTGGATTACAATTATCGAAATTATTATAAATGTGCATGTATTCAAACACCCCTTTATAAAAATATTAGAATGTAAAAAAAATGCTTAAAATCTTTTCTAGTCATTTGTGATAAATATACTCAGTGTTGCTAGTGAAAATGTTTTGGCTGCTGCTCATTGCCATAATAATGTAACCAATTATATATAGGATTAAGCAAATGTAATCATAGGTTTTAAGAACATTTTAATGTCATATCATTATGTAAAATGTGATACACTATAATTTACTTGAAAACTTTTCAGCAGATAAGGAACAAAAAAAACTGATACCGGAAGTCCAAATTATATCTTATTCATGATATATAAATTAAGTTGGTATCAATTTTATGTAATGATACAATGATTTAATACATTTGTAGATGCATCATAGTTGCAAACAAATGATATGATTGTAATCAATCATATATTTTTATCACTACTAAATATACTCAGTCCTTCTTGCTTCCAAAAATATTATATGTGATTATAATAAATATTTATTTTATCAAATATTGAATAATAATATGCTTTATATTATAGTAATCCAAAAAAAAGTGGTTATTTTACACTGTTATTTGTATCTAAACATTTTTCCACCACTTATAGCAATGTTGGTTTTTATTTAAATCATATAATAATTTAATAATACATGCAACTAAGAAGCATCTATTTACCTCAAAAAAAACGGCTTATTTATAGCTTAGTAATTTATTAATTTATCTATCTAGCTATATGCTCACATGGAGTGCAACTACATTATGTTGCATTAATTGTCTCGCTATAACAATGTTATGAATCATAATTTTGTAACAGTTACACATAATCAGCATTTTGAATTATGAAGACTGATGTATTCTAGTCACTATTGTGTCCATTTTCTACATAATAAAGTATTTTACAAAACTTTTTTTTATTAAATAATATCTACAACTTGCAATACACAACTAGTAAAAGAATAAAACTAATAAAGTTATTTCATTGTGTCGTTCGGAGGAGGCTTTTGATCGGTTTTTGGTTCCTTAGATGAGAGTTCGACGTCTAGCCTCTCTTTGGCGCGTACGATCTTCGATTGTAAGTAGAAAGAACCACCTTTCGCCTTGTCGTTGACTGTGAATAAGTGTTCGTAGTTATTTTTAACTTTTTCTGGATCCAGCTTTTCTACATTTAAGATTTGCATAGCTTCTTCTAAAGTGAGTCCCGTTGAAGCGTTCGCTGCAGCCCTCCTAGCACCCTCGGGACCGCCTCCAGCTCGTTTCGCAGCCTGTTGAGACGCAGCTATCTCTTGTTTTAAGGCTCTAGCGAAAGCTCGACCCACTACTTGAGCGCCTAAAACAATTATTTGCGCTATATACTTCGCCATTTCTCTTTTACAAAATCAAATGTTATTATGCCTGTTTTCATTACTATTACGATACTGAAGAAATGTCAAGATGTCAAATCAACATTTAGACGTCTTGAGGTTAAAGTACGTTCAGATTTTCAAATATGTAATAAGCTGTCATTGAGGCTATAAAAGTTAACATTCATTTTTTGCCCATTATGATATCTCCATTATTGGTTGTTATTTAGTGTAATTATGTAAATATATAATTATTAGTAATAATTTCTTTATGACATATTTTATGACCATAATAAATCTGAATAAATGTTATTAAAATTGCTGCCTAACTTTGGCATTCCTGATAATTTATTATCTATGCATTTCTGGTAGCCACTAGCCACGCTTGACGTGAATTTGTGCATTTCGCTTCTGCTTGGCATCAATTGCAAGGGTTGGATACTAGCTGAAGAAGAGCTTCATTTCTATCCAATTGTAATAGTTGAAGTACCTTCGTTAATTTACAACAGATTAAAGCTTAAAAAAGTTCAACGATGACGCTGGGAACATACAACAGACACCAATCGGAAAGGAAGAAGTAAGAAAATTGCGTATTAGTTATTATAGCATTGTTTTATATTATTATGCCGGATGATTTAATGTACTTGTGTTTTCAGACAAGCTGCAATAGCGGCGGCGTTTCCGCAAGGCATCCGTTGCCAGAAATGCTTGGAGTTCGGGCACTGGAGCTACGAATGTACTGGAAAACGCAAAATTCTCGTGCGTCCATCCCGCACTCAGATCCTGAAAAAGAACTTAAAAGCAAAGGACGAGGGACAGTGCAGGTGAGTTGTCGGTTTTATTTGTTTCACCGTTTTAAACTAAATCTTAAACGTTTTGGTTTTTTCTTTAACTACCTACATTTTATTTTGCGCGGCCATTATTGCGTTCTGCTGTAACAATATGTGACTATGTATTTTAAAATTTTTACCTTGCAAAATAATATTACAAAGAGAAATAAGCAAGATTGTAGTATTGTTTAATATCTTTTCTTTAAATAATTCCATTGTTGTAACTTGTTTTATATAACAATAATATTGATACATGGGGATAGATACAATGAAATATTTAATAGATTAATGTATGGGTGAACATGTGTATACAGTAAGTATATTACGGTGATTTCAGAATTATGAATTATGCCGAATAGTGCTGGCCCTAGAGCTCCGTTGAAGTTATTACCTTTAATAAGTTTTAATATTATCTATTGGAATTGGTCATTATGATATTTTGCACTCTGTACTCTCTACCTATTCCATAAGATACCTGGTGTGACTGCCATTAATATTCGGATGTTCTTGTATGTGCGAATGATGTATTTTACAGTATTCAACTTGTAGCCATTTCAAATAACTTATGGCACTTTAATACATATTTGTTAATGCCTTTAATTACCTGAATATAATCAATTAAGAAATATTTCTAGGCTACTGCTTTAATGCAAAGCAATTTATTGAAGAGCAAGCCAAGCACATACTAATTGTAATAATCTATATAACAGAACTTTTCATCACTTAGTTACTGCACTGTTATTATTCAAAATCTTAACCATACTTGTTTGCTAGCGAGTGACTAAATGTATGCTGAATGTTAGTAGACTTAACATAATTTTATTATTCATATCTGTTCTGCATCATAGCAATACAGCAGTGTTAACAAATTAAATGCATTCAATACATTTTAATTGTTACAGCGATGGCAGGTGCAAAGTGCCGGCTAAGAAGAAACGTACAAACTCCGATTGCTCTGACTGCTCGGACAAGAGCTCCTCAGACAGCTCGTCCGAATCATCATCTGAATCAGGCTCTGGCTCCTCGGAGAGTGGCAGCAGCAGCTACTCTGATTCTGACAGTGATAGTGACAGCAGCAGCGGCTCTGACTCAGAATCATGCAGCGACCGTTAAAAACCTGAGCTTAACAAAAACTTTGTCAAATTTTAACTGTTGTCAACCGAATGTGAGCACTGACAAAGTTTCCGGAATGTGAGATTGTTGCAGAAGTGTGTTTAATAACTTGTTCAAACATGTATGACATTGATTGAAAGAAAAAGCAAACTGCACTCGTTGACATGAACAGCCACTTAAATTTAGAATCCTTCCACTACTGCAACAATAGTGTGGTATGTATTTGCCTGTAAGTTTAATTTATAATGCTGGCCATTTAAAATAGGTATAAAAAACCTGCATAATCGATATTGAACCTACAGGCAATGTGATATGTTTTTAATATTTAACTATTGTATTAGATTTAAATGTTTATCTTTGTAATTCTACTGTATTTGTTACCTGATTGCTGATAAACAATTAAATTGTGAGATCAATGATTTTAACTGTCTGTAGTTGTAGAGTCGTAAAAATTGTTCTATCATTATAATCTCATTGTTTATTGGTGATAAGGTGTTTCATTAAATGATTTAATGTATTTTTGAAACTCTTATACTTTTATTTCTGATGCTTGTGGGTGTGTAATAGATGAAAATGATTTTAGCTCTCAGTAGAATTTAGTCATTATATTTAAGCCTTGTAAAACTTGCAAAGAAATAAATATCTATGTAGACCTATATCAATATCTTTAATTAATTCATTGTAATAGACGATATATTTTTATTCTAAGACTGTATAGAAGCGGAATATGTTTTCTTTAAATTATAGATTTCTTTAAGTTGTTAGTATGATGTTGTCTCAAGATAATTGGAATGAATGAATTAAAAAACTTCAATGTGTTGTCATGTTTTATTATAAAATACCCTAAATTATTAATTGTCTGATAATTGCATTCTTCAGTTTGAATCTGTAAACAATTAAGCCCTTAAACATTTAACTTAATTATAAAATCACATACAAACAAGAGGTGGGTTTACATAAAGATGAATTTTCCTGATATTTTAGTGTTTTGAACTTGAAATAATAAACATACTTATTGTGCAGGGTAGAACTTAGAAAAAAGTGATAATTATTAATATGGGCATTTACGAGAGATATATATTTTATTACAATATTTTTTTTTCCTAATACAATGTGTGTTATTAACAATATGGTAGATGTATTTACAAACAAATATTGTGATGGGCAGTTATTTGTGTAATATATAAGTTTTATATCAATGTTAAGTTTAATGACAAAACAGTTGAGGTTAAAACAATTTTAACTTATCGATTACATTTATAGCTATTATTTTAATTTGCCCCTTCGCAATACAAAATCTGATTTATTATTACCCAAACACTAATTTAACTTTCAGTTATTTCAGAAAAATCGATTGTCGCATCTACGTCACTAAATTAAACTAGGCTAGCTATCAATTATTCAGTTAGCCGACATACAGCTTGTATTCCGAGAATCAATCGATTCTGTGCTGTGCATTAGTGTTCCATTTTTGAACTATTTTTAAACATTCTCGATATATTCATGAATGCTGTTACTTTAAAATGCATTCGTTGGAATATGAAACATTCTAAAGAATTGGATTGTGCGGTTGTCGTAAATTCAACGTAATTTTAATTTTTTCCCATGATCTCATATCTTTTCGTATTTGTTACATACGAAGACGCGAAAAAGAGCTACCATATCACGCTAATTAGGTTGACGTTGAATTAATCCATACTAGACTTGATAATCAGATGATTTAAACTACAATTCATACAAAGCACATATGAAAGTAGGCAATGGACTGTCAACATGTATAATAAAATTTAAAGCAACATTATGAAGTAGTGGACACTTCAGGCATTAAATGTATAATCATTTTTCGCTTCTGATCATAACTGAAGTTGTTAATCTTAAATATGCGGCTCTCGTAAAACGGCTTCAAGTCTGTGATGTTTATTTGTCTTGCTCGCTCAATCAAATCTCGTTCGGAGATCTCAATTGTAGATTGGGAGTGATTGTGCAAGCCGCGCATGTAGGCAAGCTGGTCCATTGTTAGCTGGCGCAGTATGTAGTACAACAGCTCAGTGTGATCCTTCTTGTATGAGAGGTACTTTTGGAAAGTCTGAAACAATAATGCTACTTTAATGATACCATTACTTTTTAAATATTCAGCATATTCAGCATTGAAAAAGAAATAAATTATACAACAATGAATGTTATATTGGCTACCCATAAGTAGGTATTAAAAAAATATCTTACTAATATTACTAGTCTGTGATAGTAGTTATAGCAGATACTTTTACAAATATGAGTTAGAGACTCATCGAGATTAGTCATTATTTTATAAAAGGAATTCTTTAACTACTATGACTTATGTAGTTTTATATTTTGCATAATATTGTGAAATACAAGGCAATCGATATATTTGTAATATATCTTCACATACACATAGAAGAAATTAATCTTCCTGTGACAATGGTAATAAGTAATAACAATAATATACTTCATTTACAGTCTATTGACAACAACAACTCAGTAGGTACATACCTACTGTTTTGTTATATTGATAGTGGATTAAAATATAGCTGTTAAATAATAAAATCACATGTACATGATTTCATTATAAATATAAGATAATAAAGTCACATGTAACACACATTGATAAGGTCATGGTCTTCTGTTGACATTTAAGTGGGTAAGTAACAAAATTAAGTGGTGTTCTGTAAATTGGCAATTTAGATCGAGTTACGGGACAAAAATAAAGAAACGAAAAACTGATTTCATTAAATAGATGTTGAAAAGTTAAATGTTAAAAAGATAAAATACAAATTGACTGGCTCGTTGGTCGTGTTGGTTGTAAGTGCGACTGACGATCAGGAGGTCCTGGGTTCAATTCCCGGGTCAGGCACTATAGAATTTTTCTAATTTTGATTTTCTAGTAGTGTCTCGGAGTCTGGATTTGTCCCGGTGCATGGCAATAGGCTCACCACTTATTCCATATTGGGACATAAACATAACTGGTGAATTGTGGGAGTGTTCTACACTCCTCTGCTTACCTCTTCGGAGATAACAGGCGTGATGTTACGTTATGAAATACAAATACAGGCATATATTGTGCAGGGTGCATGGCAATAGGCTCACCACCTATTCCATAGTGGGACGTAAGCATAACTGGTGAAACTTGGGGGTGTTCTACATTCTTCTGTCTACATCTTCAGGGATTAGAGGCGTGAAGTTACGTAGACACATAAAATGTTTTTGTACTTGGATAAAGATCATTAAGCACAAAATTTAAGAGCTTTTATGTGACTAGTTGTTTATTCTATTGTAATAATCATGGGGTCTTCCTTTTATGATGCGGAAGGTTACAGCTGTATCTGCTACACTAGCCAAGTGTGAGTTGGCAGACTTCACACACCTTAGACAACTTTGCGGAGAACACTACAATGTGAGACCATACTCTACTCTGACAAACATTCTGAGTTAACCTAACTAAACCACTATACTATCACTGTGTTTAACCTTTATCCTAACCAATACATTTAGTACATATAATCGACCATTTGGTAAAAATTTCAACCTGTAGGTGATATACAGGGTTTTTTTAAATTAGCTTTATTTTTGTGTTAGTAACCTTTGATTTTGATAAATTTTCAAATTAAGTTGAAAGATTTAATTTATAAAATTATGATAAATTCTTGAGTAAAATAATAGCCTATCGCCACCTCCCTAAACAATTCAACTTACTTTTGAACATTAATCATTGTATAAGGATGATCTAAAATGCCCAAGGTGATAACAATCAGATAAGATATTTATATAATAAAAAGAAGTTGGATACAGATTAAAAGGGCTATGAAGTTTTTTAAACAAATTTTGTCTGGCTCGTTGGTGCATTGGTTAATGAATCTGATTGTTGGGCCAAGCCCAGTGAATTTGCCTGGGAGTTGCATTCATTTGTAGCGGTGTTGAAAATTTTAACATAACCAATAGCCCATGCTACACAGGTTATGCTCATAATCACCAAATCCCCACGCTGGGCAAGCGGGTTGGGGATTGCAGACCACAGCTTTTCGCACCCTCTAAGCTACTGCACATAGGCGGCCAGGGTATTTAGCTTTGCCTAAACCGCGCCATACAGCGATCTGCCAGCGCCGGGTTTAATCGCCACTTAAGACACCCTGTTTCAAGGCACGGGTTCAGGGAATGTCTTCTTACTCCAACCCGACACAAAAAATGAAGCAAATTATAATAGAAGTAACATTGATTTAATGTCAGATATTAAAACTAGACGATGGGCACGGATGGTCACCGAGTACTGGATGATTGAAAGTGCAATATTTAAACGCACCTGGCGCATGGACCGCATGACGCTGTACTTCTGCGTCTCGACGAAGCTCTCCAGCATGGTGCGGATGGCCATGTTAACGTCCTCCTCGGACACCTGCGCACGCAGGTGCATGCGCGCGTGCGCTTCGCTCATGCGGATCACTGTACAAACATATACCAAACTATTACCTGACTTAGACAAACATACACATGTAAATATGTTAAATATTCTTATTGTTTACCGAGTAACATATTATTAAAACTACATAGATTAAGAGACCTGAAAGACTTTTTAAAAACTTAAAGATTGCTTTATTGAATTACATACTAACTTACGAATTAATTATATATGTAAGTGAGGTTATATAGTCTTAACAAAATAAATCAGGTAACAATTTTCAAGCAATGAAAAATCTAAATAGAATAACTTTAATACTGACTGCAGTTTGACTTGTATAAAAAATATAAAATTGCTTGTCTATAAACTGTTTTGTTTATAATTTTTATATTGTTTTATTTTCGGATGGAATTTGAGGTACTGATTATTTAATAGTCTACAACTTCTGAAACAGAGCACATCTAATTATGTAGTTTTGCTTAATAATAACAAAGGATTTTTCTAAGAATATATATAAACAAAAACAATCTGTAGTCCAACATATCATTTGCCATTACCTGATTCAATATGTCTTACAGTGATAGGTAAGCTGCCAGTAGCAAGTGACTCTTGTCGAAGTTGGCTATACATCTTGGCCACTTTGTCTTGGTCCATATTCTGTGAAATTACTAATTTTTATAATTTGCTTATCACAACTTTAATTACAGTTATGTAAAACAATATAATTTTAATGGTTTCATTTATGTTACGGAAATAAGATGTCAAGGCTATCACAGTAATCACTTAAACCCACAGAAATAGATTTCTTCAACATTAAATTGTGGTCAAATAGGCCAGATACTGGCTGATGGGGGAGTCAGAAGCCTACAAAACCGGCGTGCATGTATGAAGAGAATGATGA
>DWTO01004986.1:0-11071 GCA_018244755.1 Jemadia pseudognetus
AGTGACTCGGAGTCTAGATTTGTGCCCGGTGCATGGCAATAGGTTCACCACCTATTCAATAGAGGGAGGTAAACGTAACTGGTGAAACGTGAGAGTGTTCTACACTCCTCTGCTTACTTCTTCGGGAATAACAGGCGTGATGTTACGTTTGTACTTTATGTCTTACACATAACATAACGTCACGCCTGTACTTCCTTGATGCGATAGGCAGAAGAGCCTCAACCTTCCGTCCATTAAAGCCTATTAAATTAATTTATTAAATTTCCGTCTATTAAAGTAAAGGGTGCCGCTCCCACACAATATATACTTATTTATTTGTTGCACAACTGTTATGTATTATTTTCCTCTAAACCCTACGTCATATCCCTTTGAATGAATGTCTTGAAATTATAACACTTGAAACTTATCGTCATCGTCGAGACGTTCAGACTATAAACAAGAAGTACCCTCTATGTCATAAGACTTAACCACAAATTAATTCAATGTGCAATTGTCAAGTACACTCATAAAAAGACAGAATAAAGGTTTAAAATAAATGCATAATAGAGAAAGCACGTATGAGTGCGTAGGTTGTTGCGGGGCGCGGCCGCTGGGAGGTGCCGTAATGGTCTCCCGTATGCGACATTAGTTGATTCTAACGAGCGATGTTATTAAACAAATGCGAGTTTTATCGAGTTATGCGACGTGGAAGCGGAGCGCGCGGTTCGTTGTGCTCGTGCAATAGCCATATAACAAATACAAGGTTTCTAAGACATGTAATGTAATGTAATGTAATGTAACGTTTCGCGTAAGCCGCCTCGTACAGTTGCTGCTTAGCGAAGCACTCAAGAAGCACGCAGACCTTACTTCCAGGTCCACGAGAATCCTATGGAGCTCCTGTTATTTTCTCCGCAGAAACGTTTGGTCGTAGCCGCGTCAATGTTAAACCCGTTCTGTGCTTCAATCTGGATGTGGATGAACCGCGCCAAAACAAAAATGATAGTTATAGATCGTATTAATAATAACTCGCCTGAGACTAATCTCAGCTAACCAAAGACTAAGTCTGTACTCTTGGTGCATTGATATCCAATAACGGTTGATGTAGGGAGGAAATGACGCAGCGCACGGTGAGCACTGAGTCTGCTAGGAGCAGGATGAACGAAATATGGAGAAACAAAAACATATCTAAAGCTCACAACATATTTTAAACATATTTTTGTACGCCGCCGAGACATGGGCACTTCGTGAAAGCGCAAAGAGAAGAGTTGACGCCCTGAGATGTGGTGTTGGAGAAGGATGCTCCATCATAGAGCGCATTCCGGATCAACGTGTCTCTGCTGGAAGAACTAAACGTCAAACTCTTTGGCCACGTGTCTCGATTAAGTCGAGCCTCTGGTAATGTA
The DNA here is from genome assembly GCA_018244755.1 of Jemadia pseudognetus. NCBI lineage: Eukaryota > Metazoa > Arthropoda > Insecta > Lepidoptera > Hesperiidae > Jemadia > Jemadia pseudognetus. The sequence continues at coordinate 1,383 of DWTO01004986.1, forward strand.
GGGCAGGGTTGAGGGCGCCAGAGACCGCGGCAGAGCGCCTGTAAGATGGACTGATCCAATAAAAGCAGCAATCGATTTACCCGGTCACTAATGCGAACGAAAAATGGTCACTCATCGGGCACTGACCGACGGCCGTGTCAAGAATGAATCGACTAAGAAGAAGATGTGATTGGTGCTGTATAGTTTTAAATATTCCGTAACTCTATAATCTTACATACATACCATCACGCCAGGTCCCTTGCGGGGTAGGCAGAGAGCACGGAGTGTCAAATATCTCTATTCTTGCACACCTGTCGTGCTTCTTCCACATTCATTAACACACACATATACTTAAAAAAAGTATGTAGTCATTAATCTTGATTTGTAAACTAATATACTTTTAAGTTTGTGATAAGATTTAGCACTCTGTATTAAAGAAATTACAATATTAATTAGAAAAAGTTACTCTTAAGCTACAGCATAAACTAGGGTAATAAAATATTTATTTGTTAGATACCTTTTACACACATTGGCAAACAAGAAAGACATGGCAATAAAATAGACGGATAACAACATATCTGTGGCACACATAGACAGAAACACATTAATGTCTATTAATGGTTATATTGCAGAAACATTGTTTAATTTTTGTACGGAAAAATGGCGTGATCCTCTTAGACATGTCAAAATAAATGCGGTAATTTTAAAGTCAAACGATTGACGTTTCGTTTTGTTCCTTACATTGGAATACGTGAAGATAACATGTTTCATTCAGTCAAGTATATATTCTTATTTATTGGCGAATTATGTGACCCCAATCTTTTCTTTCGTCTCCAGCATACTATGCAATTCAAGTGAAGAGCATCAAAAATATATACATTTATTTTTAGGTTATGTAATAAAAAAATCCTTCCATGAGGTGAATAAAAAATGTCAAAAGTATTTAATAAACATAAAGTAATTATATAATATCAGTATATAATACTTCTTACATTTATTTATATAATTGGTTAAAAATATGCTCGATGCACATTAAAAACAAAATAAATTATCAGGGTTATCGATTTATGAAATAATATTACCTAGATAGTTAATAAATTACGATCTGGCGAACAGGGGATGCTGAGATAAACAGCATGTTCGCTAAATTGGACGAAAATTGCTTTAGTATCGTCCAAAATTCGTCTTGTTGGGCGTGAGTAATACAATATCCATTATTTCTGTCAATATCTGGATTACATGGCTCTGTTGCTGTAATACCTAATTAATATCTTAGCTCATTTTCGCACACGGTCACCTGATCATAACCTAGGCAGAACCAGAAGTACATACGAATGTATTTATATATAGGTATATTTATGCACAAGTGCGATTGCTGATCCAAAGGTTCTGAATGTGATTCCCGGGTCAAGCAAAGTGTTATTGGATCTTTCTAATTCTGAATTCTCTATAGTATCTGGTCCATGGTGGGATGTACACACTGGTAGATACATAACTGGTAGATTGTGGGAGTATAATACAGTCCTCTGCCTACCCTTTTGAGGAAATACAGGCGCGGAGTCGTAACACTCGTATGTTATGTTATTTTTCTCTTAATTTTATGTATTATTACAACTTTTTAATGTTTCCCGCGCTTATAGATTCCACTCGAGAATTTTCTGTTTTGCAGTTTCTAGAGACATATGTCATCATCATCAATCGTTATTAGTTCTCCTGCTGAACTGTGTCTCTTCTCATGATGACAAGGGTTAAGGCCACAGTCTGCCACGCTGCCCAAGTGCGGGTTGGCGCCGCGATTTGAACCCAGGACCCAGCGAAACTGAAAGCCCAGCTTATTTCTAAAACTTTAGGCCGTCATCTCTCCGTTTGCGAGGCGACTTATGTCCAACGGTGGAACTATAAAAAGGTTGATAATTACAACGATGCTTGCCCCACTATGGGATATAAAAGTCGTGTAGCAATTCAATCTACCTCAATACGATATCACAATTTTAAAATATATTCGATTTAGCTTAACACAATATACGTAACGTATGTAGCTACGTAATTTGACATCCATAAACAAAACCTCCGCAACTAATTTGTCGATAATACCACAGACTGTTAATATATTTCAATTTGATGTAACACTGTTATTAATTTGTAATTATTAAGTCTAATCAAAGTGCGTTTATTGATACGTGTTGTGTGTATTGTGGTTTTCGTGATACAAATTATATTTACGATTAACAAACTAACGCTAATTTTCAAATCGTGACATTTATGTTATACGAGTAAATGTAATCATTTTTGCTTTATTTTCTGTTGCAACTGTCACTTCGTTTTTAAATTATTTACCGTTCTCCAAGGCTTCATTTTTGGAGGATGCGACTATGTGTTCAATTCGCTGTGGGTATTGCAATATTACGTAACTTCACGCCTGTAATCCCCGAAGAGGTAGGCAGAGGAATGCAGAAAACTCCCACGTGTCACCGGTTACGTTTACGTCCCATTATGGAATAGGTGGTGAGCCTATTACTAGGCATCGGGCACATATCCAGACTCCGAACCAATACTAGAAAATCTAAATTAGAAAATTTTGTAGTGTTCGACCCGGGAATCGAACCTGGGACCTCCCGATCGGCAATCGCACTTGCAACCAATACAACCAACGAGGCAGTCATAAAAATGAAGGAAAGCATAAAAATGCAGAAAATAATTAACCACTAACAACTTTCATTTTTAACGATCAACCACAGCGTAGCTTACTAGTGCATATCGCTTTTGATATACAACCCCGTTAGAGCTACACGCGCTATTGTACAGGAGTAAGTTCGAACATTCTAGACGTCTTCGTTTGAGTTGTGAACCAAACAAGTTGCTAATTTTAAGCTGTAGCAAAGATTTGGCGACAGGGATGCGGGTTTCTGTGGTTCTTGAATTAGGAAAAAGATAAACATACGTATCTATAAAGTCTTCACGAAAACACATTTGAAAGCCTTATTACACGAAACTTCGTATACGAGTATGTATGTACAAGTACTTCATTAAAAGTCTATTTCATTTGATAATAGGTTAAAGATATTTCCTAAATAATGGGTCTACATACTAGCTCCACATAACGTCTCTACGTAGCAGCTCTACATAAGGTATCTACATAACAGCTCTACTTATCGGCTCTACGTATCAACTCTACGTAAAAGCTGTATATAAAGCTGTATATAAGAGTTGTATATAACAACTCTACGTCACAGCTCTACGTAAAACTCTATATATCAGCTCTACATAACGTCTCTACATAACAGTTCTACGTAACGTTTCTACATAACAGCTCTACATAAGAGCTGTATATGACAACTCTACGTACCAGCTCTACATAACTGCTCTACATAACAGCTATATATGACAACTCTACGTACCAGCTCTACATAACAGCTCTACATAACAGCTCTACATAACAGCTCTACATAACAGCTCTACATAACAGCTCTACATAACAGCTGTATATGACAACTCTACGTACTAGCTCTACATAACGTCTCTACATAACAGCTCTACAAAAGATCTTCACATAACAGCTCTTCATAGAAGCTGTATATAACAACTCTACACGAATATTTAATGTTAATGTAACCGTAATGGAGAACAAACAAATTGAACATGATATAACTAATTAAATAACGAACAAATCCACAAAGCATTTAAAACGTAACCGAATATGGGTACGCGGCAACATTGACACACGCGGCCAACAACATCGTTTCAACGTTACACGCGGCAAAAAGGTAACAACCGCATCATAAAGCTTCCGACACGGAACCTCGAGTCCACTGTAAATAAAGCTCGGGTAATAATAAAAAGCTCTGTGTAAGGTAACGTTTGTAACGCAAACGAGGAACTGATCACTTGTTAACATTCAAGTACTTTTAAAAGTTATAACAGATGCAGGTATTACATAAGACAGTATACGTACGACATAAGACATAATACAAGAGATATATATGAAAATCGATTTTATCGCTTACAAGACACTCCAGACATAAGCAACAAATAACCCGATAATCACAATTAGAAACATTAATTATATTATTTATCATCATCGAGCCTTTTTAATTATGGTGTTGTAAACTGCTCTCATTACTTAGTCTACAGGGGGATCCAAAAACGTATCTATCAAGTTCACAGTAATTAATTACTTTGCAGTATCATTCTCACTTCGTTGATCTTTATTTTCCATAATCGAATAGTGATAAATAGAGCCACATTGATAATATAATGAACAGTTGTATTGAACTTTGGCTCATGTTACGAGTTTCTTTTTCATGAAAACATTACATGTCAAAGAAAACATGTGTTTTCTTTGACATGTATGAAACAGCGCACAGATTTTGGGTAAAATTAATAATGTCTTATTGTGACTAGCATAGTGTACAAAATATGATCTATGTAGTCATACGAGTAATAACCGCTTGACCATCGAGGCAGTCACTCAGTGGTTAACATTTAATCGCCGGCAATCAGACAAGTAAATCCTGGAGCAGCATTTCAAACAAAGCAAGCGTTTCATTTATCAAATACCAGAAGTATGCCTACGGTGTAGAGTTCCACACTTTGTGCAACTTGCGGGGATTAAAGACAAAAGGATCGCAACCCCGTGAATGAATGCAGGTTGCGGTGTAAAACCTCGTTTGAGTTGTGTTTAAAGCGAGCATTTTGGCGTCGTTGTGATGTTTATAGAACTGTTCACGTAATGGTTTTAGAGTTTTTAGGATTTGTGTGCGAGTCGTGTGATATATTTTGGTTTCAAACATTTTAAATGCTTTTGGAATAACAAGCATACGTGCAACTAGGAATTCAAAGATTAGTGTAGAGTAACAATTCGAACATAACATAACCCTCAGTAGAAGCTCACGTCCAGTAGTGAACTACAATTAGGCTGATGATGATGATACATATGAACACAAACACACCGATCAAAACGAAAAACAAAGTATTGATTCATTTATTCATTAAAGACTTCATTCATTCATCCGATAACAATTTTTATAGTGACAATTGCTTCGCGGTAGAAATAATCGTCATAATTTGTTATAACATAATGCTTTGTTGAATGTATATAGATGAAGAACGTCAGGTGCTCTCTGCCTATCTCATCAAGAACTGGGCGTGATAATATAATAATAGTAATAATAAGAATTATATTTTATTAGCTGTTAGCTGGATATGTTATCTATAAAGCACACCCATTTAATTAAGAAGTATTTATGAAAGCAGGAAATATTCCTAAATGTTCTATACGAGGTAGAGGCAGAACGGCGGCGACAAATGTACTCGTATTAACATTAGCTACGGAGTTTTCCTTATCTGTCTTTCGTGAAAGTTTTTTGGAAATGTCGAGTTATTTGTTCAGCAGATACGAAGTTTTTTACTTTGCGTTGAGTGTTGTGTGGACGGGCAGGCAACAGAACTGTGAAATTCTTAACCCGTAACTGCCTGAATAAAATCGGTTTATGTGAAGTGGCATTGAGAAAAGGGTGCGTTTATTTAACGTACGCTTGATAAGAGTTTAAGTTTTAACTTTGTACAACACCATTTGCGAGCCCTTGGCAACGTGGGACGTATGTAAATGTATCCGGTGAAACGTGAGATTGTGCTACACTCCTCTGCTTACCTGTCCGGGGATTACAGGCGTGAATATACATTTTTACGTTTTGAAATGTCGTTATACACGGCTTATGGTCCAGTATCAACGGATTAAATTATCGCCTGTATTAATTGTATTATTAAGTCACTAGAAAAAAGTTTTAAAAATCAGTACGTTCGAATCCATTTACTAAGCCCCACATTTACTTATTGTCCTATTTATTTTGATTTCTATATTTTTCTTTTTAAAAATATGCGTTTTCTTTTTTCAAATTAAGTTGTCTTTTGTACCGCTCTGCTTCGATCCTGTTAAAAAATGGGTTAAAGAAGCGAGATTACACACAGCATGTTTAAAGGAATGCAGGATCAGATAGCTCAATGAAGTTCATTGAATAGTGGAATGTTGGAATTACGGATATTTCACTGCTTCCGAGTACTTAATTATGCTTTACAGTTCCCTGAAAACGATCTTATTCCTTGCAACTTTAAGCGATACGAATATGCCTTATTTATACTTCGACGCAGAAACAACACAAGCAGTAGATGTAATTATCGTGCTGTTATTTTAATAATGTGGTTAACAGACACTCATACACGAAGTGTTATTTCGTCTCAATCAAGTTACAAATAAGTACTAAATATTAGGCTTACCTGCTATTCCCTAAAGTGATTTATGTCACATTTGGTGTAACTTAGAAGTGTACTGTACTCCTCTGTCTACCTCTTCGGGGATTACAGACGTGATTTCTCGGCTTTACTTTTTAGTTAATTTAGTTATTATCGTTCTGCTGCTTCTAGCATTGGAGTATTTCGTTATTGAAAATATTTACATACAATAATGACCATTTACCATCAGACGGCCTGTCAGGCTAAGTGCTGGATTACATTTATATTATACAACACTTTAATAATGGGGTATGAATATAAAAATAAATAAAACATATAAAATAAAATAAATCACTGTAACCACTGTTGTTAAATATCTAATATACAAATATGTTAATAAATAATTGATTAAAGAATGTTTTTTGCCCCAAAAAATTCTGAAGCAAACATATTTGATGAAAACTTTAAAAATGCACGGGACAACATGATTCAAAATTAAAAATACACTCCACTTCTGTTTATTTAGTCTAATTAATAGATTTTCGTATGACAGTTTGCCGCGTACATGCAAAATTGAATTTGTCGTGCGAATGACTGTTTTGACAACCGTAAACAAACAATTTTAACGCACACTTTCGGCTTTCATTTTCGGTGCAGGAGAACTACGCCCGAACGCAGTTTTTGTGGATATTTCCGAAATTTATTTCATTTGTTTAGGACCGATAGAGTAAATTAATATATTTTCATGTCACCAGCTCTGTGTTAAATAGACGGTACATTCACAATCAAATTATAAATTCCTAAACCGCTTTAAATTACATATAAATAAATAGCTTTGCATATTACCTGAATACTTTATCATGTTAAATATACAATATCCATGAAATAATAAATTGCAAGAAAAATGTCTAGCAAAGTAATTTTGATACTGACGCCGTCATTTCTTCCACAGGGCCATCCCCCCCACCAGCGCAGTCGACAACGTCTCGCGTTGAACATAACGAGCTAACGGTCTCCTTCCCGCCCTTCGATGATCTGTACAACATCACGCCGGAGAAACACTTCGGCACGGAAAACAACACGGTGGTGACGTCACAGACCGGATCCACCGCGCTCCTGCCCTGCGTCATAAGGAATATCGGAGATGGAATTGTGAGTATGATTGTTTGGAATTGTTAATATGCTGTTTGTATAATGAACATATACTGTATAAGTCAGTTATATACATTCTGTACAAATTAAGTATACCCATATCTACATACATGTGTACATATTTATTTGCTTATATTTATCTTTTGTTTCGGAACATATATAAATAACGTATATTCACGCTTGTAATCCGTGATGAAGTAGACAGAGGTTTGTAGTACATTCCCACGTTTCACCAGTTAGCACGTTTCACCAGTTACGTTTAGATCCCATAATTGGTTAGGTGGTGAGCTTATTGTCATACATCGGACACAAATCCATACTGCGAGTCACTACCAAAAACTCCCAGTTCAAAAAATCCAATAGCCAACCCTGTATTTGAACCCAGGACCTCTCGGTCGTCAACCGCGCTTACACCCACTTGTATATAAAAAACGAAATAAAATAGGAATGGCAATATACCATATATCGGTAGATAAGAGGGACATAATGGACTTAAGTATTTGTTCTTTGCCCTTACGCTTCGACTAACGTCAAGAAAGTGAACTAGTATTATCTTAAGTACGTGTATGGTATGTGAAAACCTCTTCGGGGCAGGTCTGTGTCCAGTTATGGAATTAGGCCGATGATGACGTATATTATGTTGAAAAAAAAAATTCACCCGGTCTTAGCTACCGAGCTCGGCAAAAATGTACAAAAGATTAATATATTAAAATACGACCCCGAGGGCAAAGAATTTCCACCCTTTGCGGACAGTCTCTATAATATATGTCCATATTTACCTGCAGCCTGAATTTTTTCGTTCATACTGTTTAGGTACTGGCTGTACCGCTGACGAGGACCTCTCAATTTCTTAACCACTTTTAATTTTTGTAGTCCCTCGCTTGTATCCCTTATCGTGTAGTCTTGATTTATGAAAGAGAAAGAAAGACAAATTATTCTTAACGTTTCTATTCCTTCGGCGCGAGAAAATAGTATCTTATACAATTTGTCCCGATTTTAAATATGCTCGAAAATATTAGGATTTCTCGTTTTTATGTGCCATTGATATTTTATCAACCTTCTGGGTATCGAATCTATCAGCAGATGCTCTGATTAGAGTCCAGATTTCTCAATGATAATTTATTTTAAGCTTATTTTTTCTTCACGCAACAGTATTTTAAATTCCATCACTTTATCATTGCTTAACGACTGTCGCTATATCATTAAATGTGTCTCTATATTTTAAGCATCTTGATTCTATCTTAATATATCTTTTTTATTAATATCTTTTTTATCGTTAATATGTGTATCTTAATTCATTCTACGTTACAATTTATAAAACTTACATTTATATATGTTCATAACAAATATATTTGTCGTATAAAATCTTCAAAACAGTAGCTAACGATGAAAAAAGTCACTAATCCCGTTGAAAAACACGCAGTAAAAATGTGCGATGTGGAATTTTTTACCCAATTTTCGTGACATACCTAGATACGTATACTCTTTGAGTGTTGCCGAATTGGATTACAGTGTGCTAGCTTCCCGGCAGTTTCCATTAGGCCTATGGATTGAATTTCATTAGTACTTTGACATACATTTTTGGATGTGCCGTCGGTCTGTACGTTTTCCGAAACGACAGCTATGAAATATGGACTATTATCACTTGAAAAATTCTTCATCCATGTCTAGTATAATTAAATAGTTACTTGTGAGTACTTACCATCCAGTAATATTACTGACAGATAGTTCGATTATTAAAAAATTTAATTAGTTTAACGTAAAGACAGTTAAAATTTCACAAGCCTTTTTATCAACCGAAGTGAAGTTGAAATGGCGAGTGTTTATAATATCGTCAACGTCTTGATCAAGGTTGGGTTGTTCGCAAAACTCTTACCCACTCAAACCCCTTGACTGTTGCTATCAGAAGGCAGAAGACGTCGGAGGGACGCACCGTTGCATAAGCGTTAAAGCCTAAGTATAAAGGGTCTGGCAATTGAAATTAAAATAATTTAAACAGTAGCCATTTTACACGCCTTAACTTATACTATTTTTTCGGGTTATCTCGAAAAAATTTGGTTAATTAAATTATTTGGTGAATATTTAATTTGGGATATATATGTGAAATTGAAATGCTTTTTACCCCGGAAAGCAGAGTCCTTGCAGTAGCAAACACTACATAATATTGTGCAAAATTATTAATTAATAGATTTTTATTATTATTAGGAACTACGTAACCTCGATGAACAAGCCATAGAAAAAATAGTTTTATATATGCGAATGGGGATTATAGGCGAAAATCCCCTCAGCGAAGGGCGCGAAACAATATAATTAACAGTATGAACTCGAAA
>DWTO01004987.1:0-11067 GCA_018244755.1 Jemadia pseudognetus
CTCGTTGGTCGTGTTGGTTGCAAGTGCGATTGCCGATCGGGAGGTCCTGGGTTCAATTCCCAGGGCGAGCACTACAAAACTTTTCTAATTTAGATTTTTTAGTAGTGGCTCCAAGTCTGGATGTGTGCCGGGTGGATGGCAATAAGCTCACCGCTCAGCTCTTCAGGAATTACAGGCTTGATGTTACTTTTTACCATAAACCAATTTATATTAGGGTAATCACAAGTGCTTTTACCTGAAAGCTAATGACGTATTTAAATCATTCGAGTAAAGGAGGTGTATACGTTTCGGCCCAGACAGTACGGTCCCGATAACAATTTCTACCGCGAAACAATGATTACGAACGTATTTTGTGTCAGAGTGTTAAGGACATAGTGGCAAGTCGGAGTTGTCTCTACAGGCGGCAGAGGTTGTGAGTGCTGCCCACTCAATAGCTACTATACTCATGTAATCTCTGCAACGTGTCTTACTAATGAAAAAAATAATGTCGTGTAATTGATGTCTTCCAATCAGCGTCAGTGCCAGTCGCAAGAGATAGTTTGGCCTCAAAATTTATTCTGATGTTTTAAGTTACCATAAGGATAGCCGTTATTATATTAACTGTTGCGTTGATGTCGTAAACTAATCACGAAACAGACTAAGGAAATTAGGTATATATTCAATAAGCTAAGCTATGTTTTCAATAACATTAATCTTAGCGATTACGTGGATATTTCTTATAAAATTATTATACGCATAAGGCACATTGTATTCTACGCCGCTTGGCTGGTACTAGCTGTACTGAAGAGAGCAGCCTCATCGGGCAAATTATCGCTTATAGTCATAATATCATTTAGTACGTGTAGAAGTGACGCTTAGTGTGCAAACAATTCGTATTCATTAGTATTGTGATCATTCTCCCATGTTAGCAAAATCTACATGTACAATTTAGACAGCGTCCACCAATCAACTCTGAGTTCAGTTGCTATATGTTTACGTATTTAACTCAAGACATGTCTCATGTATAAACACATCAATATAACTTAGCTCACTCGCGGCAGGATTACATCTTCGGATATTATTGCGCCGGTCTAATTGTAAACCTTGATCAAGTTCAATGTTACCGCATTCTTGGCACTGGCCACTCGTTTTGTTTACATCACTCCACCTGGCGCCCAAACATGTTGATTTTTTAAACGTTAAACGTTAAATACGAACGCATGCAATACTCGCGTGTGCATACAAAATGCTTAAAGGTTTTCATTTTCGGAGGTAGTCCGGCCAGCGGAGTGTATCAACGGCGTGGTCAATGCAGTCTCGTAAACAGTAAACTATGCATTTTTAATACTGTTATATTGCTATCTCAAGGAGTACTATTCAAATGTAACATACAAATGTAGTTGTTAGGTAATGTCATATCTGTCTATCCTCAATCAAATTGGGTCGTGATGGTACTAGTATAACTCGTCTTAAATGTCCTAGATGCATTTTTAGCATCGAGAACTAAGTTAAAACCTAAATTAGTCACCTAGATTACCTAATCTTGTTATATAATATCGCATAAATAGACATGTAGTGAGTGTTACTGATGTCCGCGGCGAACAGCAATCAGTTACAATTATATGGCAGTTTGATGGTTTTATAAAGAGACGATTGGCTTTGTATGCAAATTATAATATATGCAAATTATAATAAGGCAATAAATAATATCTGGCGTATGGAATAGAAAATTGTATAATTTGCTGTTTTGTAGTCATATTTTTAAACAGGAATCGTTCAGATTTTCCCGATCAAAATATATACATGTAGGTAATATCAATAAATAAATACAAAATACTATACTATAATTGTTATTAGACTGTTTTACATATGTTTTTAAGTAAACACTAAGCTTGATTGTCTTGTGTTTATAAAGACAAACAAATAAATACAAATTAACAGCCGAAACACAATCTTGTAAAACAAATAGGACATTCGTTACGTTGCTAAGTTATTTTTTGATGTGATGTTACAAATCCTTATATTGTTTGCCTTTTTCGAATCTTAGTCAAAAAATTGTTTTAAATTTTCAATTTTATGTTTTTATCTATTCCACCTCTCGGTTTATTTTTGTATCGCGTAAGTTATGGTGGCAATAACACATTTGTAACAGGCATGCATCTCTTCCGCGGCTTTTAAATAAATCATTAAGATAAGACAGTACAAATTGAGAATTAAATTGAAAGATATTTTTCAAAATGATTCACTATATTTGCGTGATTATAAAATGTACGTATATATAACTATATTCAGCTCTACACAAGAGCTTACAAATTTTGGACGGATGTTTTCTTCTCAATTAACTAAAGCTATAAGCTTATCTTAAAATCATTACATACTTGCGGTGCGTTCTACGAAATTTGAACTTTGTATGTATTATGTTTGGACAGTATGGCTCCCACACACAGACGCTGCCCAGTGTTACATTGCGTGTAATGAATTTTATCTTGTATTTGACCTTCATACTTAATACTATTATTGTTTATATTGTATGGATGTATTTGATATATGATAAATCTTTCCTTACAATAATAGATAACTTTGAATCAGATAGATAAATACAAATCGTATATCATTATATAGCATAAAACGGCGAAGACGTTACTAACGAATGCATTCACTTGTTTGACAGGTGGGGACGATGAGGGAACAGGAAGGCGACGGCCCGGAGAGCCGTTAGCCGGACTCGATGGACGAGTATGGCGGGCCGGCGGCGCCGCCCCGGCCGCCCAAGCCGGCGGCGCGCGTGCACCGCGCGGGGGGCGCGCGCCCGCCCGCCGTGTCGCTGCTACAACCGCGGCCCGAAGCGGAACGCGAGCACAACCCCTACGTGGAGGCGCCGGGCCGCTCGCCCGGCGTTCCGCACGTGCACGCGCACCGGCCGCATCGCCCACAAGTCACGCAGCCGCTCAAGCCGGTGACGACGCAGCCGGCCGCGATGGCGAGCAAGCGACGCGCCGGCGTCTCCGCCAGCGACTCGATCGTGTGCGAGACGTGCGGCCTCTGCCGATGCGAAGAGTGCGCGCGGCCGCGGCCGCTGCCGTCGCGCTGGCTGTGCGGCAAATGCCTGTGCAGCGCAGAGGCGTGCGTGGACTACGCGTCGTGCATGTGCTGCGTAAAGGCGCTATTTTACCACTGCGGGAGCGGCGAGGAAGAAGCGAGCGAGCCGTGCGCGTGCGCACCGCGACTGGCTTGCGTGGGAGCGTTGTCGCTGCCGCTGCCGTGCCTGTGGCTGTACTGGCCGCTGCGGGCGTGCGCGGCGGTGGGCGCCGCCGCGTACGCGCGCTGCCGCCGCTCCGGCTGCCGCTGCCCCGAGCCGCCGCCGCTCTCCAGTATTATCTAGTCCCGCCGCGAGCCGCCGCGCCCCGAAGCGCCGAGCCAGTCGCCGAGCGGCGCGCCCGCGTTGTACAAATATTTATTGGCGAGCGGAGAGCTTCGGACCGCGCGGGGGTGGACTTCAGTGATCGCTGTGCCTGGTCCGAGTGTGTGGTGGAGCGGCGCGGGGCCGGCGGACGTGCGCCCCGCGCTCGCCGAGTGATCGTCTACGAGTACCTTGTAAATATAGTTGTATAGTGTGAATGTACGTGAACGTGTCGCCGAACGCAAAAAGTCTCAAATTTTCTTGAGACCGAAACGTGTCATAAGAAAACGCTAACATTAGTATTTTGGATTTCACACAAATCCAGAGAAGATTAAGAAATGAGATAAAAGAAACATACATTAAGATGTAGATAATTTACCATTTATTTATTAACTGAATTTGTATTTATTTGTAAATAAAACGACAACATTATATTATATATCGAATGTTTACTATTTATTGCCTCTTTTTTCTACCTCTGAACCACATAGGGATATAAATATATGACATTTACAATATGATAGATATATACAGAATCATGAAGTATAGGATACGCAATGTAATATCATCGTTACAAGTATACTCATAAGATCATGAAATGGATAATTCCTCTTCTTCTGTAAAGTCCACGTCGGGATACGGGGTGTCGTAGAGGCGACAAAACTCGACGCTAGCAGATCGCGGAAGGGCGCGGTCTGCCGTGGCGCAATTAAATGACCTGACTGTCCGTCTATGGGCAGCAGCGCAGGTGGTGCGAAGCTGTGCTCTGCGATCCCCAACTACATGTTAACAAAATTATTAAGACCTAACGCGAAAACAACTATCATCAACCGACAAATTAATGAAGGGATAAAAAATTGACACTAACTAAAATGGCAGTATAACTTCACTATCAAATATTAAAATAAATAAATTAATAATATATTTCTTATTTCACTGCCTCGATACATTTTTAAATATATATATATATTATTTATAATCATATTAATCCATTGAATCTGTAAATGTATAAATAATATGAATAAGTGGGAACTGGCTAAAATAACTATGTGAGTCATAAGTTTACGTTGAGTGGTTAAAACCAACTAGCATTCTCAAGCTTAAGGCTATTAATGTTTTCCATAAGCCATAAAGCATACATAAATATTGACGTACTCGTACGTGGTATCGATGTCGGGCGGAAGTCGCAATGGAATCGCGCACTTCCTTCGCCGCCATCCGGGAAACGACACTCAGCTATTTCCTCTAGATATGAAATATTAGCGTTAGAAGCGTTTAGAAATTAAATTTAGAATGTGCTTCTTTATACAGCGACGTTGATGATTTTAAAACGACACTTTATTGGTTCTAACTTTTAATGAATATCTATGATGTTCATTTCACCATATATGCTATGTAATCATTCTCTAGTTACGGGTCACGATTTGTAGCTAATGTTTTATAGACAAATAGTGTTCAAATATAAAGTTTAATAAGAAAATCTAAAATCGTTGGTTAAAAAGAAAAGGATACAATTTATTTGAAATGATGTCTAGATTATTTCCGCAAGTTCGAAGCTAAAAATTAAATATGCATTAGCCGTATGTTTGATGTACACAGGGAGAGTATAGGGGACCAGTCCCCCGTGGTATTCACTTACACATACTTGTGTGGATCGTTTTAAATTGGGACAACAGATGTCGGCAGGCCGTCAGCTTTGATGGCCGGATGAGGCTGGCGTGATAAAAGCACATTATTAGTTATTGGGCCCACAAATAGAGGTGGTTTTCTGACAACTTTGTAGATCATTGAAGAAGCTACAGAATATAAGGTGGACATATTCTAAAAAGTATTATTAAAATTTACAATATAGGTAAATATTCTTAATTTTTTTCTAATGCAGGAAGAAATTTAAAAAATATTGACCGCAATTTTGCAATCGTTGCTTCGATCAGTCAGTTTTATAATAGGAAATGCACGTAATTACTATTTCTCTTACTACGGTTATATACCTATATATATAATCGTTTGTCCGTTTTGACTGAATACAGTTGAGATAACGGCAAGTTTTACGTAAATTGTTATACATATAATAAGGACACAAAAACTCAACCTATACAATTAACTAGGACAATTTATGTCAGACTACATTACGTTTTATTTATTTTCTCGAATGTATAAAGAAGCGCAGTGTAGGTATGTGTGTTTTTTCAACCGACCTTGGAATACAGCTATAACTACGATAATAGCTCCGCCGAAATCGCGTCGTGCATACAAAAACCTTATTACGTTACTTTTAATGTAACATTCGTAGGAAGTCGCGGAGATGGCAAAAAACCTCAATACACTGTATCCACAGTCCCTAACACGTGTATTAAAATTGTACCAAAATGGAAATATATGATCAGACGGCTAGATGTAACTATTGTACTCGCTAACGCCGCGGCGTCGCGCGGTTCTGGTAAACATCTGAAAGTGTGTTGGTGTGTCATACATCGCAACTCTACAATGTGTTAGTATTTTGAAATTGTTCCCGATATATTTAAGTCGCGCGGTATCGAGCGATATTATATACGATGTCTTATATTTGCAACTAATGTACATTTAAGGCTTGTTTTTTAACCGTAACGTAACATCACGCCTGTAATCTCCGAAAAGGTAGGCAGAGGAATATAGAATACTCCCACGTTTCACTAGTTACGTTTACGTCCCACTATGGAATAGGTTAGCCTATTACCATACACCGGGCACATACTCGTATCTAGACTCCGAGCCACTACTAGAAAATCTAAATTAGAAAACTTTTGTAGTGCCCGACCCGGGAATTGAACCCAGGACCTCCCGATCGGCAGTCGCACTTACAACCAACACGACCAACAAGGCAGTCACACGAACAACGAGGCAGTCAGTTTTTAAACCGCACTTAAAAGAAACATCCTTTAGTTGTGTTTCCACTGAAAAAAATACGTTTTGTATAGGAAAGAAACCGTTAAATATCGTGGACGGAGTTTAAAAAACATATCCCATATAAAGCACGTCGAGGCGCGGATCTCTCGACCCGTGGATCATACAAGATGGATCAGTCATGTCATTGTAAGGTTCATTTGTGCTCGGAACCATTTATGGGGCGTCGTGGCTCTTGTATTCATAAACACGTTATTTCACTGTCAAATATCGCTATTTATCGATCGCATTCCTTGACCTATGGCCCGAGATGCATGATGTAGTGGCAGTTTGATTGTTCGATATGCAGTAAATAATAGTCTAGCCCGATGTTTTATTACGTTCGCACGAAATTATTGCATCTATAAGTATTGTTTTTTATTCAAAAACACTTGTGTTAAACAATAACACAAGTGCTATTAAAAGAGAAAAGTACTTGTATTTAAATAAATATAGTGATTTATATATGAAACAATTCATATAACTCGTATAATTTCAACTTTAAATAACATGAACATAACCTAACAATTATTAGTCTATCATATTAATAGTAATTATTTCACCCTCTATTGTCATGATATATTCTTCCCTAAGTCGCCTTGCCGCTTTGCTGCAGCGTTTTGTGTTAATTTTGATTGCATACAAGAAACTCGTAAAGTTTTTCCATTCCAGTTTTATATGGCATCTATTAGCGCAGATACCGTAGATATAGTATTGTGACAGTTATCCCACCTGGAGACGGCTTGGCGACACGGCCAACGGAATTAAACAACATCTGGCGAACACCGTCCTCATAGAGCCGCGAAGAGATACGGAATACTTTTAATCTCCGTCTTATCTCCATATCTATAGTCGTTACTACATTAATATTCATACCCGCTCACGATGTCACATTAGTTGAACTAGAAGTTGACCCCAAGACTCGCGAGTCATTAGTCATGTAATCGGAAACTATTAATAGCATTGGTCAAAGGATGTTTGTTGGAAATTTCGCGAACGTTTTCAATTAGTACGTTAGCGAAGAAGAAAAGAATATTACTGAAGTGTCATATGAAGTTATGTAACATACCTATACGAAATATAATAAAAAGTAAAATATAAAGTTACAACTTAACCAGGTCCATTTCTCTAATGCAGGCTCATTTATTGAATCGTTGCGAGATACACATAAACAATTTTTTTACTTTACTATATTGATATTTGCTAAGCAAGACCGTTGGCAAAAGTAACATAAATTGAAAAATTCTCTTTTTATATATGTAAAGCTCTCAGTGTCACTTCTAAAGTGTTAGTGTAGTGGCATCGGTCGCGTCGGCGCAGCGGCGCACGCACCGATAAGGCACAGGTCACCGCGCAGGAAGCGGCGGGGACTTCAAACGAGCCTCTGCCGAATGCTCAGATAACGCCAGTTGAGCAATCGCTGCCTGCCTACTGACGGTTGCTAACCTATCTCAAGACCGCAATTAAATGCCGATTACGAAGTGTGTACGAGTGTGTGATCGCCCGCGGGCCAAAGGTCACGATATGTCACACTTGAACATATTATTTTGACTTTAAAAAAATAAAACACGAGCCATTAGTGTTCAGACGCTATGTAACATGCATACGTACACGAGTCTTAGATAACCGTACACTTGTGAATGCAGCTTTTGAGAAATTACATATATCACACGTCGTATATATATAAACATACGTATCTAACTTGTTTCAATGAGAAATGAAATAAATTTTCATTAATAAATTACATTTATGGCGCAATAAATTAATGCGTTATTGAAAGATAAGGTACAATACTATTAACGCCTTTGATGGATCATTTTATATGATTAATATGTGTTCGATTCATATGTCTTGTAAGGGAATTGTTTCGAATGGAACTAGCGAACCGGCGAACAATTTTAAATGAGATTTGTACCTGTCGTTTTATGGATGGGGATTGATGGTAAATACTAGGATATTCGTCTCCTACTAAAGATTCCTGACGTCAAGCGAGCACATAAACAGTATCCGCTCAACGAAACCATAAATCGATTCATTCATACGACTTTCTGCTTCATCAATCAATCGTCTATAAATAAAAGATGGAGACGGCACACGAGTGGACCGGCTCCTGCCGCCACGTTTGACGTCACTCACAATGGACGGGGTTTTTCATTTTCTGTTGTTATTGAATATTAGATATCTATTCTAAAGAAAAATTACTTTATATCGTATTCATAAATATGTAACACGTACCCAACCCAACGGACGACAGAATAAAATCGAGTAATATGTAACCTTATAAAAAGGTACTTTATCTTGTCAATTGACTACGCAAATAGATTGACAGAATATGTTTTTTAAACCTATATGATACCTATTAATAATTTTAGAAGGCGACATTCTAAATTCTTTAATGATAAATGCATACAAAAACTAATATTTTTTTTTAGATATATTCGTGTTTTTTATATTCAATTGTTGCGCACGGACCGCAGTTGCCTCTACGGGAGGCCTGGATCTCACACCACCACGCTACTCCAACGTACATATATATAATTAGCGAAGCGAAATCAACGAAAATATTTTTTCCGCTTCATATTACTCGTACATACCTATGTAACTTACGGGCATGTTAGCCTGTGGATGTTAAAGGGACATGACCATATGTATCCCTTCGCAACCATGGCGACGTGAGACCAGCCTACTCAGCGGCAACAATGAGAGGATCTTGAAAGAACCTGAAAGCTCCTTGATCCGAAACCCTTTCGTGGTCACCGTCAGCAGCGGCAGTGCGGGAGCAGCATATAGCAGCGTATTAGTTGCGTCTCAAGTAGGTACCATTTATTAAAAACTAAGTATTACAAAATAATAGTAATAATTCTAATGGACGACGAAGATAGGAGTATGGTACATTTTATTAAGGAATTATGTTTGCTGTTTACTCTTTTACATGGCAAATACTATTATGTAATATGTCGTGTCTAATAAATCCATAGATATTGTATGTTACTGCTGTTTTATTTGCGGCTGTCGACCTAAAGATATCTGAGTTTAGGTACCTGTACATATGCCGCAATGGATAGCTAACATTAGAGATGGACGGTAATTAAAAAGACCAATATTAGATGGCAGGTGGAATAAAATACACCACACTATGTACAATACAGAATCCTATGACACAGTTCACACAGTTATAAATATAGGAGAATCACGGTAGGTTTGTAATCGGAGATACTTGGCGATCGATGCTTTTTTTCCTACCTGTAAGAGACCTGGCGCCATCATCGTAATAATCTGAGGAAACAATATACGTAGGTATATCTCATAAAAAGGAAATAAAACAGACGACACTATATTGATGATCGCGTCTAAGAATAAATCCCGTACTATGTAGAGTATGACACCAATAGCGAAGAAGGCGAAACCCGGTCTGGACAGATAAGACGGATTTTTCGTGTCGCATCGAGTCTGGCGGGTGCTGGCCTTATCTCCTTAACGAGGGAGATGTGTACGTTAAATATATAAGATCGTTGTACATCTATCTTTTAAGAGTAAAAGTTCCTTACTTTATTATGACTATTGTAATGTGG
The DNA here is from genome assembly GCA_018244755.1 of Jemadia pseudognetus. NCBI lineage: Eukaryota > Metazoa > Arthropoda > Insecta > Lepidoptera > Hesperiidae > Jemadia > Jemadia pseudognetus. The sequence goes on from DWTO01004987.1 coordinate 9,874, forward strand.
ATGTTTGTTCACGCACAGTGTGAGAAATATAAACCAAGGGCGTTTTTTTCTCGACCCTTTTATTGTTCCACTGTTGGAACGTGGATCTCCTCCCAGAATGAGAGGAGACTATGGAGTCTGCCATGCTGGCCAGGTGCGAATTGGCAGACTTCGCACGCCTTAGAGAACATTTTTTTTGAGATTTCCACGGTTTCCTCACGATGTTTTCCTTTATCTTTAAAACAAGTGATATTTAATCTTAAAAGGCACATTTTTGTAAAGAAGTGCGCATTAGGATTTGATCCCGGAGTGCGAGGTCGAGTTTCAAAACCATTAGGCCATCACTACTTTTACCGATATTTAATTCCCTTCATTTTTTCGTATTAATCAGGAATTCAGTTGATTCAGGAAGGTGTCTAACAATTAGCAGTTCTGTAGTCTCCATGGCAGTCACCAATTAATTTCAACACACAGACATCTTCAACTATACACACTCTTCCCCAAACGTAACCTATAGGCTTTTACAAGCCACCATCAAGGTCCCATTACTATACAAGATACTCGCAATTCCAAATATAGAGATTACAGCAACTATGCATCACGTGATATTATTGGTATTCCATTGTAAAACAGATAAAAAGTCTCTCGCAAATTGTCAGAGTCGACGCTACATTGAATCTGCGGTCATCGGTCGTGCGCCGCGGATAAAATGTGCCCTCATTGTTGGGGACGCCGCGCGGCGCGTCACTCCACACGCGTCTGTTGTGACTTCATAACACCCATTCATGTACGAATAAAATAATTCGTATAATGCAGAATAGCATTTTGTAAAATCTAATGGTAGTTATCGCATATCGCTACATAACCTGTTTACAGATGGACGAATTTTCAAAATTACTACCTTTGTAATTACATTGTACTCGTATGTGAGTAGGTATAAATAATACAATGTGAAATAGATAAGTATTCTAATGAGTATAAGTAAATCAATTTAAAAAACATGTTTTTATTTAAGATACTATCTTTAGTTTTTGATGTATAAAAAAATTTCGTGGATTGCGGCATAAACTACGGCTTATTTTGTACAATAATCATGCCATGCCTCGCAGAGTACATGGTCTCAGATACAATTTCGTATCGATCTGAATTGAGACGGTTGGTATCAAAATTGGTCAGATCCAAAATTGATCGTTTTTTAACTATGGATGCGAAAAT
>DWTO01004988.1:0-11066 GCA_018244755.1 Jemadia pseudognetus
AAATTTTTGTAGTGTTCGACCCGGGAATCGAACCCGGGACCTCCCGATCGTCAGTCGCACTTGCAACCAACACGACCCACGAGGCAGTCAATCAACGAGCAACCATCAAATCAATCAAAACGAGCAGTATATCATTGACTAGTACTTGAATATACACGTTGTAAGGTTTTGGCTTAGTTTCTTGCCTCATGTGATAATGAGTTATAGTGTATATATATATATATATATATACGAATCTAACTTGTAGTCTACCAAACTAGCCAGGCGTAGATTAGTAGATTTTATTAACTTCAAAGGCGCGTAACAGGAATTTTAGCGTGATTATAACATGTTATAACTACAACGTCTCCAGAATAATTGAATTCGATTCGTTTTCGGTTTACCTAAACCTGACCATATTTCTTAAAACCGGTGTAAACTTCATTGGCGATTCGAAAAGGTGTGTTTCTAGAATTCTTCTACATTTGTCTTCATCATCATAATTAGTCTATAGCAGTCCACTGCTGGACACAGGCCTCTCGAAAAAGATTATGTCCATAATCCCGAAGCTGGGCATGCGGATTAGGATTCGCAGAGCACAGCCTCCCGCACCGCTTATGCTACGGCCCATAGTCAGTCAGACCCTTAAGCCCTACATTTATACTCTATTCAAAATAATCCTACCTCTGCATCTTACCTTAGGAACATACTTTAATAGTATGAAGTATTCTATTTATACTATCCACGAAGTATTCTATTGCTGGTATTTACACTACCCACAATAGAGCCCTTCATTCTTCTGAGAATTTAACGATAAATATAACATCTATCAACACCTGTTTTCTACTATTACGGCCCACGCGACACTACTCTGCAACTCCGTGCCAGGTGCAATCCATAAAGCAACAACTAATAGCTCATTCTATAGATTACTCCGAAAGTATTACTTAAAATCGTAGTTTATTATACTTATTTATAGGTACTCGTATATCCAACGCGTCTACAATTACCACCGAACTCGTTATGCCCACCACTTATTATCACCTTCAACCAGGTTGACAGCTGGGTATATCATTAGTCTCACCCATTGTAACCTAGTTTTTATTATACCGCCGTCATTCATCAGTCTACAAGTGAGTAGCTTTGAAAAATCTAAACACATAATTTGTATTAGTTTTATTTTACTTTATCTTACCTTCCCATACGTTATTATTATATGTGCTATATATTTCAATAGTGACCATAGGTAAAGCAATATTCTAAACAACTATGCCCGATATGAAAGAGCTGAAAGGCAAGGGGAACAAAGAGCTCGCTAAGATCGGCTTCCGAGGTCGCTTCTCTTAAGTTAATACCGGCTTAAAGCAGGAAGGAATTGAATTGTGGCGAGTGGTAGTGTGCTGCTTTCAAAAATTCTATAGAATATGATCCTTCTCATCCTTGTTGAAGCTGTATCGATATAGACTTTTAAAAAACTGAAAGGATACTTACATTACGTAAGAAACTCCCGAGCTGAAATAGTTCTGTTATTCTTATATTCTACTTAAATCGTGACTAATTTTGAGAAGTTTAGCAACCAAATAAAATAAGAATACTACTAGATACGATGCGGGCGGTCGCCCTTTGATGGGACAAATATCTCATGAAAAATTGAGATTTTATTTGATTGAAAAATGCTCCAAAAAATATTAAGTTAAAAAATTACCACAACCTTAGTCACATGACGGCTTCGCGGCGTCGCGTTGTGGTGAAATGATGAACACAACGCCACAATTGCTTGCCGGTTGACAACGAGACGATTACAACTGAAATTTTATGACAGCAGCTTTATGAAAAAACATATTAAAACGAAAAATTTCATTGTTTGGTACAAAAAAATTAGTTTATGATTATTTTCTAGTAGTTGCTCGGATTATAGATATGTACCCGGTGCGTGGCTACACCCTACTCTCACCACCTATGTTATAGTGGAGCGTAAACGTAACTGGTGATACGTGGGAGCGCACTTCACTCCTCTGCCTACCTCTTCGGGGATTGCAGCCGTGATGTTATGTTTGTTTACGTTACAACACGTAGTTAAACATATTAATTTATCTAGTAAAGTGTTTCTTAGTGGATAAATTTTGCTCATAAAATATTAACAATATTATCACCGCTCCATTTACCGTTTACATAAATCTACATACATTGCCACGTGCACAAACACGCGTAAATTTTAAAGGAGTTTTCCTGACGTTCATGGGGTATATTCAAGACACTCCTTTGTCTTTGTGTTATACGAGAAGTATCTAGAACGTTGTACCAGGAGCGAACCTCTTTAATTTAAGGAGTTCACGTAAAGGTACAATATTTGAAAACGAAATTCCTAAACAAATGTAATTGAACTTTAACAAAAAGATGCAATTTGTAAACGTTTATTAAGTAAGAAGAGAATAGCAAACGTATAGTCACAAATATCCGCTCCGCTCTAATATGCCTGTGACTAAATAGTGACGCTCAGTCACTTTAGCATACGTTGTTAAAAAAATATCAGTTAGTATTAAATTTGCGACAAGACTGCAATAATTATTGCGACGATTGGTATCCTCAGTCCGGTTAACCCGGACAAGCCACAGCGCGCAGATTGCTTCACGGTTCAGTGGCAACCGCTCCTGCCACAAACCCTACACGCTATATCGACACAGACACACCATTGGTTTTTAATAATTTTTACCGATAATAACTGGTTTTAGTTTCGAAATACCTAGGTACAAATTGTAAGGAAGTTAAGTACTAAATACCTGAATACGTTGGGTTGATGAAGAGTTCTACCTTATTCGTTTTCCTCTCAAACCGGGACGCTACGCATCAATATATTGACTCGTGTGATATTTAATTTTGTCAGCGACCCTCTCTCAGAGGATGCTTATAGGCCACACAAAAAACGATATATGTAACTTGATACAAAATGTTTTCGCGAAGCTAATCGCCCTTGTAACAAACGTAATGCCCATTTCACCATAAACAATATCAAACATATGCACGCTTATAATTTACAAAGAAAATGAAATACGAGATCCCATATAAAATTTAATTGTGTCATAACAAGATTTATAATATTTTTTTTATAATAACAACCACGACAGGGCTTTAGCAACACCCTAGGAGACACTGAGACATGTAGACTTTGTAAACTGGAAAAGTATCTTGAAATACTTTTGATTGAAATACAAAACTTTTGTTTTCACCACAATACGAATAAGAATACTATTACAACGTAGACGGATAGCATTAATTGACACATTTCATAATAATTGGCTTGGCAAAAAATTATATTAAATATAGGGTTTTATACATCCCTTTAACTGTAGATAACATGAAACTTGTCGTATAGTGTTGTATTTGTTTAACAGTAAAGACTGAGATAATACAACGATATAACACATAACGATTATATGCGGTATCCTGCACTATATGAATTTGTTTAGTAATATAAAGTATCACTTGGCAGATTTTACTATTTATATTTACAATTAATTAGTAACTGGCCAAAGGATTCCGCCATGTTGAGGCTTTGTTAATCATATACTTATTTCACTCCGCCACAGCCTATGACTCACGAGGCCAGTCCTCAGTGGCTGTTGTACAAGCCGCGTTAACTGTGACTTATCCCGTTTGGACGTCACTTGATAAACATATTTATGAGATCACATGTCCCTGTAATAAATAGCGTTGAAATCGCGCCCTGTCTCGTAAACAATCCTTGAATACCATTACCGAGCCACTGGTTTGAAACGCAAATCGCTGTTAGGAAAAAAACTAGACAAATTGATTCCATTTCGAAATGGATCAGATGAATTATTTATTCCTTTGTCTTGGATACATGTCATGGAATGCATAGAAAAATAGAGCAGCCGTTGGAATTACCATAATGTTTACTCCTGTGAATTCAATAAAAACTTAGAAACATTCCACTTGTACACTGTGATCAGCTTGTGTCAATCGTATTTTTCAAATTTACTTTTTTTACTTTATCGTAAAATAAATATATAATATTATGTAATAGGTAGTTGTTTTTGTTTACTTTACTACCGAAGCAAAAAAACAGAATAAACTAGGGTTTTGGCATATGTGATTATCTAACATTAACTAGTAATAGGTATATTCTACTGATTTTTAAGAATTATCATTGGTTAAGAAAATAATAATATTAATAAATTTCTTTATTAATCTTAAAAGTACTTAAAATTAGCCTTCTTCAAATAAATTTCGTCGGACAAATGTAAATAATCGAATGCCTTATAGCCGAAAATCAATTGAATACGAGTGAAATTCTTTGTATAGGACATAGTTACCTATATAAAAGATGTTTAAAGTCCACCTCGGATTTGTACAAGATCAGTAAATGAAAATTATTGCAATTGATTCTCCTGAAATTACAGTCAACTCTTACATATAGCAACAGCGCCAAATCTATTTAAACGTTACAACGTTTCAAAAGATTTGGCGCTGATCGCACTTGTTATCCTCAAAGAGGTAGATAGAGGAGAGTAGAACACTTCCAAGTTTCACTAGTTACGTTTACGTCCCACTATGAAATAGGGGTAGAGTTTGTTGCCATACTCCGGGCACAAGTCAAGAACCCGAACCACCATTACATAACCTAAGTCAGAAAATGCAATAGTCCCCGACGAGGGATTTAAAACCAGGACCGCTGGATTAGCAGTCCCACTTACAACCACGCGATCAACGAGGCAGTCTATATATCTTTTAATTGAGGAAATAACATGATATGACACTTGGAGCGCTATAAACGAAGCAGTTTGCTCACGTCAGTATGACTAGTTAAGTATATTTTAATTACCTCCATTTTATAATGTTATACAGTATTTGACAGGCGGGAAATAAGCCAGACATCGACATCCTCATTTTGTTCGTTGTTAAAGAGGGGCTGTTAGCGACATTTATAAAGAAGGTTGGAGATCATCCATAAGAGATAAATTTATTTAAACTTCCGTTCTTATTTCTACTTTATAAGAACAATATTTATGGAATTATTAGGTATTATATTACATGTTTTCATATGGTTTTTATAATATTTCATGAATATATTACAATGTACAATGTTGTTCAATATACTCGTATTTATCCAGTAGCGAAGGTATTCTTGGCTCTGTTAAATATTGACTGCCTCGTTGGTCGTGTTGATTGCAATCGTGACGGCCGATCGGGGCGTGCCGGGTTCAAATCCCGGGTCGGGTAGTGCTGAATTCTTCTAATTTAGATTTTCTAGTAGTGGCTCGAATTCTGGAAGTGTGTCCGATGTATGGCAATAGGCTCATCGATTATTTCATAATGGGACGTAAACGTAACTGGTGAAACGTGGACGTGTACTACACTCCGAGGCCTACCTCTTCGGGGATTACAGGCGTGATGTTACGTCGTCGTTATTAAATTTTAATTTCTGAATAAACAAGATATATTTGGGTTCTCTATGTTTGATGCCACAATTCACCAATGTTTTGCTTACGATTTGTTGTGAGATCTTTTTACGTTTTATTGGGGGTGCCGTATTGATACTTTGTTGACGGAGTTACACTGACCACACTTGTACCACCAGCACACAGGATATTTTTCAATTAACTCAGTAGCATTGGGCGCATCCATTTATGACATATAGACTAACTGTTACCTTTGGAAATTAAATTAAAAAAATTCTTGAAATAAGCCCGAAACAATATTTCGAATTTCAACTCAATTCGCGTTTGATTTCATTAATCTCGATTGACGAATGCATTATTTGTCAGGCTGTATTAAAAACGGTATCTCGATCCAACACTTCCATGAGGCGTGGATAAATTTCACTTTTATTTATTGCAACATAATAATTAGGTTTTCACCAATCTCTTGTCAGCTGGATATGTTAGTGTTTGTATTAAGTGTTGCCGATTTTTCAAACCTTATGTGTAAAGTATACCCAACTACTCAAAGTTATATAAATAAGTATTGTCTCCTTACTATAGTTAATGGTATATATATAATGAGTATACTGTAGTTAGATAAAGATAATCTAATGTTTCATTATTTTGTAATCGTAATAGCTTGTCGATAGGTCTTCGATAATACAATGTGAATAAAATTATCTTAATTTCTATGAAGCCAATAAATAAATTTTAATTGTCCACAGATAGGAACGAGTGCTTGCGCCCGCGCCCTTAGCGCTTGTTTTGACTCCCTGTTTGATGGTGCCATAAATCACTACTTGGGTGAAAAGCTCGGACTGGTATTCGGTAAGTACCTATGCTTTTGTAGATAATAAAAATTATGTAACCATGCTTCTATTTGACGAGAGATTATATTATTATTTTTACTTCGATATTATGCTTTTTCGATCAATATGTTCTTCCTAAGAATATTATACTTGTATGGGTTTTAAGATCCAATAAAACACATCATAATAAATAGAACCTATTTTATTAGTCACCGTCGATAGATATTTTAGAAAAAACGCATATGCTAGTTCGTTGTCTCATTCGAACCAAGGTTAGATGGCCAGGTCCAAATTTTACAAAACATGCTTTGGCACTGTGCGCCACCCTCTCTTCACACTCGATGAGGTACACCGACTACAGGCGTTACCCAGTTGATATTTAAAATCATTCCTGCCTGCCTCAGTCTCCCCCAATACGGTATCAGTAGAATCATCAGCATAAGATAGTTCGACAAAATATTCAGCCTAAAACTAGCGCAGCTTCTCTATAGACATAATCTACTTGCAATCAGCGGTACAGTTTTTTGAATAAATAATAATAAGGAAATTCAAATAAATATTTTTATCCATACAAAATAAACTGTAAGATATAGAGGTTGACTGTACAAAATGTAATAATGTAGATTAACTCGCACCATATCAAAAAAACGAAAGGTAATAAAAATTATGAGATTTTTTAATACGAACCTTTGCTTACAAATTACTTTTCTTTGATACTTTCATGCTTTTCGCCTTCCAATTTCTTTAATAAAACCTTGCTGAACAAATATTATTTATAAATCTACATTAATGTTACTTATTATTTTTAATCGAACGCATTATTTATTATCTAACGTACTACTTATTATAAGGATAAAATAATCATGAATTAACGTTTTAACCTAGATATAACTTTACATTTATAAAATACATTTACTTAAACTTAATCACATTCTACACTTATTAGCTAGTTAAGCTGAAAAGAAGCAACACCGAGTTTAATAGAAGGTACAATTTTATTCACTCAAATAACTAACAAAATTATTGAATAATTTAAAAATTATTCGACAATTTAAAAATTATTCAACAGTTTCATAATTATTCGACAATTTAAAAATAATTCGATAATTTAAAAATAAACGAAGATTAATGAACTTAAGGCCTTCACTGCAACTTTAATTGCTGTCAACCCGCGGCGGTGCGGAAAAATCTGGAACACGCCATTTTCATATACGCGTTCTATTGAAAATTTCCCTTTTTCTGCTTTGATTCAAAAGAAATTTGAAGCATTGTTACTAGAGGTACTTAAGACTAAACTAGTTGTGGGATAAAGGAATACGTAATAATATGAATAAAAACCCAATATTATATTTTATAAGGCTGCTGATTTATCAGTAGTTGTACGAGTAGCGAAATAAAATAGTTTGAGCAGAAAGGCTCAACAATTTTATGATTGGACGTTCAAATTATATTACCTTTCCTCGACACATTTCAAATATCTTCTGTATGAAAATAGATAAATATTTAATTACTTCTTCAGTTTTGATAAATAAATCTTTAATACTGCATACACTGTCATCGATATGCAAATACGTATGAGGCGGATTTAATTAAATTAGTTCTTCGTACCTACCGCATTTGCATAGCCCCGTCGACTTGAAACTTACTCGCTGCTACCCACAAACTTCTTACTATAGCTTCTAACTAATCTAACTTAACACCTGTGTTCGCTACCTGCAAAGCTGGTTTGTTAATCACGAACATTGAATATCGAATATGCAATGTATTCGTGATAATGACTAATCTAAATGATTATGTTATAATTATCCATTATTTAATTTTTTGTGTTCGTTAATCAAACAAATCATATATATTTTAACGTTTTTAACTACGTTATACACTTTAAAACTCCGTAACCGGTTTGGCGTCATAATAATTATAAGAATAACATGAAAGGCGCATTATTCTAGTAGTTGCAAGCGCGACCGCTGAGCATAACGTCCTGGGTTCGATACCCGGGTGGGGCAAAGTATCATTGGGTTTTTATTACTTGAGATTCCCAGTAGTAGCGAGTCTAGATTTGTACTCGCTATGATATTCTATATAACGTAAAAGTACAATTATAATTATAAATTGTTAAACGAATTACTACAAACCTCTGCCTACCATTACGGGGAATTAGAGGCGTGAAAAATAACAGCAACATAATAAACGTATCTACATATTTTTAGCGCATTAAAATTAAAGCATATTGTGTGAAATCGTGTCCTGTGCTTCGCTTTCGAACATCATACCAATGACTCTTTTGAGTAAAATAGACATTGAAAGGAAAAGGAAATGCAAGGAAAGAAGAGTGCAGTAACAATTTTAGCCGCGCAGAGATACGGCACGCTCACTTTTTCTAAACAAAACCGTTATCAAAATCCAAGCTCATGTTATGAATATATGAATTATGCTTTCGATCGTCAGCAAAACTGAGCTCATTCCCATGAAAGTAGAGTCGAAACAAGGTCAGATTTCAAAATACATAGACATTATCCTATCTTAGAGCGCTTATGCATGCGTTCAAAATCAATGCACAATGTGCATGAGTATAATAATGCGAACATATTAAGACACAATCCATGACAACTTTTACTTGATTATGATTTAAGCAATACCGAATATTAAGTAAACAATATTTATTAATATAGATGTCAGTCGTTGAGCTGAACGGACTCATACGTCTGCTAACAAAACATCCGTATGGCAATTTTTAGTGAATGATTGACTATGAACGGAATTTTAATGTAACATTACGCCTGTTATCCCCGAAGAGGTAGGCAGAGGAGTGTATATACACCCACGTTTCATCAATTACGAGTATATTATACTTATACGCTCTATGCAGTAGGGGGTGACCCTAACGACAAGAATTAATTACATGTGTATAAAGTACCTTAAACTTGCGAAGGGAAACAATGACGCTGACGCAGAATTATGGTGAAGTAAGAAATAATAGAGGTATCAAATGTTACATAGCAACGGTGTTTTTATTCGAGCCCACACATCGGCGCCAATTGTTGGGCCAATGTTTGATGAATAAAATTTGAACCAATACATTGGTACTTATTAACAAGTTATGTTAATCGAAATCGAAATCCGGGTTTTAAATAAAACAATAAATTGTGCTTTTCGCGTTATATACTAAACTTATGACACGCGTAATATTTCAGAAAGTAAAGTTCAGAATATTTACAGATAGCGAGTTTTAAAACATCCTGTATCCTAATAACTGTGAAAGTTTGTTGAATAAAATTTATGCAATACGAGAAGAAATATGTTAAAAACTTGGTTGACTCGAAAACATTTTAAATACTACATTCTATGTAAATTGTAGTCTGTTTATTGTAATCACACCTAACAGAATAGACAAGTTCTATTTGGCTTTTATTAACGTAATAATACTTTCGTTATGTTCATAATATTATATCTAATATATCATGAGAAGCTTTTTTATTTATTGTCTTCCGCCTAATATACAAAAATAATAAACTCGTTAATGGCAATTATAAAAATGTAATGTGTAACCAATATTTGTTAATGTGTTATGTCCAATATATGGTAACGTGCTTAAATGAAACGGTCAGCAAAATACACTTAATACAAATTAAAACGCAATGCTTGCGTTATGTGACATCGTGGTCTGAGAAACTGCATCATTGTTATTGTATTTCGAACTACAACGCTTACCGGTCGTATTTAAATACGTACAGTTGATAAATTTCCCATTGAAGTATAAAAATGTGTGAATCTGTAAAAGGAAAAGGAGGTAAATAGAAAATAGCAAAAAATGCCTTTGTCATTTGTCAATGTTCTTCACTGAGTTATACATATATCATGGTTAAGTGAGATTGATATGCTTCCGATGTATTTACGTTGTGCACAGAATTCTCAACTTGAGCGCGAAACGCTACAAATACTCTTAGAACCAAAACTTGTTTCCCTCGTATGGTTGTATCTGCTCATTTATCGTTGACTCCTTGTGTTCACGAAACATTCTCGCACTTAGGATAAATTTGATGTATAATTTTATTTTTACTGTACTAACATGAATTATACTTAGTTCCCAGCATTTCAACGCTAATATTTTCTACTTTCACCTAATTAACCTGTTTGTTCTGTTTGCAGGAAAACCGCCGGATGTGCTCGCGTTCATCATATGCCTCCTAATGACCGTGGTGCTGGTTGCTGGGGTGAAGAAGTCGCTGTTCTTCAACAACCTGCTCAACGCGGTCAACCTCATCGTGTGGGTGTTCCTGGTGGGCGCTGGCCTCTTCTACATCGACACCAACAACTGGACGGAACACAATGGCTTCCTACCTTACGGATGGAGTGGTGTAAGTATTAGAATGTATTTAATGAATATTTTATAAAGTATATTATAGATTTGTATTTTATAACAAAACAGATTCAAGTAGGTATATATATGTATTTAGACTTTATTACACCATTACAAATTTAATGGTTGTAAAAGTAATGAAGAAAGACGGAATTAAGCTAATAAAACTATCTGTAAGTTAATCTTTGCGCTAAGCTGCTAAACTTTGCGTGATTAAAGGACGCGGGGAAACAAATAATGATAATAATAAAATTATGCTAGTAAAAATTTACATAGTGCAATTGTATCGTGCTAATTACGTCAAGAACTGCCGGGCCACTTAATTTTAGTGACTTTTCCTATTACAATAACGAAAATATTACAATAACTTTTGTTAATTGACAAAGTATATAATGGAAATATATACATACATACATACATACCATCACGCCAGGTCCCTTGCGGGGTAGGCAGAGAGCACGGAGTGCCAAATATCTC
>DWTO01004989.1:0-11065 GCA_018244755.1 Jemadia pseudognetus
CTTACGTTTGCCTTCAGCCATCTCGGAGTAAAAGACAGCTTTAGGCAAGCGCTGGTCTTCCATCCGTAAGACATGTCTGCACCATCTGAGCTGACGCTTCATCAGTAAAGCCTCGATGGCGTTAAATTTTAATCGTCTTAGGACCTCAGTATTTGACACTCGATCTTGCCACTTGATTCTCAGAATGGATCTGAGGCACTTTAGATGGAATGTGTCAAGTTTTTTAATGTCAGGCCTGTAGAGGCACCATGTCTCACAAGCATACAAGAGTACCGACAAAATAAGTGCTTTATATACATCGAGCTTGGTCTTAAGCTTTAGATCATGTGATCTCCAAACACGATCTTTCAGACGCCCAAAGGTTGCAGCAGCCTTTGCTATGCGTGCAGGAATCTCTGAGTCAAGGGTGTTGTCAGATCTGATATTGCTTCCAAGATACTTAAATTGAGCTACTTCTGTCAGTGTTTTTCCATCCAATATAATTGCTACACTCTCAGTATTACAAGCTCGCGGTGGTTGTTTGAGGATTTGAGTCTTGGACGCATTTATATTAAGGCCAAATCTTTGGCAAGATCGGTATAGTGCATCCACATAACCTTGAAGAGCTGAAATATTGTTAGACATCAAGCAAACATCGTCTGTATATAATATTTCAACTAGGTGGATGTATAGCACCTTTGATTTCGTCCTGAACCTTGTTATATCAAAAACACCCCTGTCTGTTCTAACATGTAGTGCGATCTGATCACTACAAGAGCAAAGTGCATCCTTCATTACAGCCGCAAAATATATCGCAAAAAGTGTGAGGGCCATCACACAGCCTTGTTTTACTCCACGTGTAACTGGGATTTCCTCGGATAGTTCATATTCGTGTTGAACCTGAACCTTCATGCCTTCATGGAATTGACGAATGAGGTTGATAAACTTCTTTGGAAATCCTGTCTTTCCAAGTACAATCCAGAGAGCCTCGCGTGGAACTCTATCGAATGTTTTCTCTAAATCCACAAAGCACATGTAGAAAGGTTGTTGATGTTCAAGGTTTTTCTCTTGGAGCTGCCTTATCACAAATATAGCATCAATGGTACCTCTAGATGCCCGAAATCCACATTGGCTTTCGGGAAGGTAGGCTTCTGCTATTGTACTAAGGCGCGTATTGATTATGTGCGCTAGAACTTTACCCGCACTAGAGAGGAGCGATATACCACGATATGAGCTGCAGTCGGAGACATCACCCTTTCCTTTATACAGCTTGCAGATAATCGCATCTCTCCAGCCCCTAGGAATGTCCTCATTTTTCCACACCCTTTGGATAAGATTATAGAGCTTACTTACAACGGCTTTTCCTGTGTATTTATATACCTCGGCAGGTAGTTGGTCTCTGCCAGGTGTCTTGCAATTTTTTAGACGCTTAATTGCTCTTATAAACTCATCATAGTTTGGTGGCTCATCTAACTCCCTACAAACCGGAAGCTGTTCGATCGAGTTGATGTGTGAAAGGTCGACACTTTGTATATCTGAGTTAAGGATATCATTGAAATGCTCCGCCCACCGACATAAAACCTCGTCTTTGCTTGAGACACGGTGTTGCTTGTCTCGGGAGTACATTGGGGCAGTCTTCCGCACACGTGGACGAAATATTGCTTGAATGCCTTCAAAGAATTTTCCGGTTTGATGTGTTTCGGCGCAAAGCTGTAATTCAGCGGCTTTGTTAGCCCACCAAATGTCCTTTAAGTCACGGACTTTTGATCTGAGTTTTAACTGAGCATGTTTTCTGCCGCTAACGTTCTGAGATTTTGCATTTAACTCAGATCTGTGCATTTCGACCACTTTTTGAATTTCTTCATCCGATGCATCGAACCAATCTTGGTTCTTTTTTCGAGATATCCCAAGAATTTTTAAAGAACACCCGTTAAGCTGTTGGGCGAATGAATTCCATTCTTCTATTTTCACATAAAAAGGCGATTTCCACACAAATATAGACGATCAGGTATCTCGAAAACTATGCGTCCGATTGACTTGAACTTTGGCAGAAACATTCAATTTGCCGCGTAGGTGCCGAGTCAGCTACTCGTAAGAAAGGATATCCGGAAATTCCACCCTTAAGGGGGCTTAATAGGCGTTGAAAGGTTTTATAAGATTTCGTCGGTTTTGATGTTAGGCACCTGGCGTTTTATATTTTGACTTACCAAAAATAAAAGTTATGTTTGAACGTTTTTGAAAATTTCACCTCCGAGTACCAAAACAACTAAGTACCAAAACGTAAGACGTAACATGACGCCTGTAATTCCCAAAGAGGTAGGCAGAGGCGTGTAGTGCAGTTCCACGCTTCACTAGTCATGTTTACGTCCCACTAAAGCATAGGTGGTACCTAAATCAGTCCGACGTAATTCAGTCCGAGCGAGAAACGAAGGTAAAGCACAATGATCAGACCATTAAAGTTGCTAACTGGGACGACGTCATCAGAGTCGTTTCAAAGTCTCCAAAACACAGGTCTAACTAATAAGTCTAACTTAACTAGTAGTTTAAGTTGGTCTTTCTAAAATGGTTATTTTCCTATCATAGACCATCTGCTGGTATTGGGAATGTATCTGTCGTCAAATTATAATTTCGGCGCTTCATAAAATATCAGGCGAAAACAGCGACGAAATAACTTCTTGAACAAAGTGAGGTGCTACTTCGTGCCCAATCTTGCACAGAGTACTGCTGCCACCTATGGGACGGATCTGGAAAGTATCCGCTGAGTGCCTAGTACTTCGTGTACAACGTGCCTGACCAATTATTGGTAAACGATAAACTCTTAGAGTCGGAAATGTGTAGAGTTCGTAGAATTCAACAGCGGGCCAAAAGTATTCGTCGTGGAGTCTTCTATAGATAAATGGTCATGCACACATGAGTTTCTAAAAGTGTACATGACCGCTCATCTTTTAGTTTCGCCTGCTCCATTCTACCATCGGATGACAAGACGTAGGTATAGCAGGACACTATCCACATTTTACATATAGATACTCTTCTGGGAAAATCGAAACGTTTTGCTAAATCGTTTCTGTTTTAAACTGCGAAAGAGTTGAACTCAATGCCGCCTATTTTTCTAGATCCACATAACCTGAAATTATTCAAGACAAAATTGAATAGAGACTTTCTGCTGCATCTCGCTTTCCATCAAGAGAGCTATATAAAGGCCAAAAGTGAGCCTTGTTAAATAAAATAAGAAACGAATTGTGAATTTAAAAGACGTCTTTACTTTTACTTAATCTATGAGTTTTACTATAAATTTTATTACACCCGGTACAAAGCAATAAAAATATTATTTATATCACCCGCCCTGCTCTCTCTATATGTATCACATTTATGAAAATCTGTGTAAAGATCAGTCATGAGTTTATTGTTATTATTAACGTTGTACAATTATCATAAGTATGATGTTTGAAATAATTGGCCCATATTCTTTAGCTTAAATATTTGTATTTAGAAAAAATACCGGTTTCAATATGTTTTAAATTGTTGTTATTTTAGTTTTCTTGGAGTATGTGGAAAGAAAGATGCCCTTCCTCGTTTCATATTGGAAAATGATGCTAAACCGTAAGTTTTGAATAAAAATTATTGTATCTTGAAAAGGTCTTACTGCCTGACAGAAATTTAGAATTCGTAACGATTTATTCTTATTAAACGTAACATCACGCTTGTTATCCCCGAAGAGGTAGGCAGAGGAGTGTGTAGAACACTTCCACGTTTCACTAGTTACGTCTACGTCCCACTATGGAATAGGTGGTGAGCCTATTGCCATGCACCGGGCACACACACACATTTATTCTTATTACTTTTGAAAAATAAGTGTAAGTTTAATATTAATTAACTAATAATAGCTTAATAATACTTAATATTAAGTGTAAGTTTATTATAATTTTCATCACCTGAAAGCCAAAGGACTTTTCGCCGTTAACTGTCATTATGTTATTGGTAGCCTCACGTGTGCTCATTGTGGACGTACGTTTATACACCAAATATAGAGTACATTAGTCAAATAAGAATAATAAATCTAACCAGTGTTACAATATTCAGATATCGTTAATAACAAAGTTCGTCTGTTTAATTTACTCTGGATATATTTCTCGGTCTATGAAACATGTATTCTGTAACCGCCGAAGAGGTAGGCAGGAGAATGTAGTACACTTCCACGTATCATCAATTATGTTTACGTCCCAACCGGGAACAAATCCAGACTTGTCCAGCAGTGGACTGAAATGGACTGATGATGTGATGTGATGTATGTGTCATTTGCTATTATTACTTTCAGACCTATATTCGGATCATACAATTACGATTTTGTGAAGGAAAACTTTGAAATAGAACAAACACCAAATAATGAAACTGGGCGAGTTAATCAAACATCTTTTCGCGCCAATATGGCACGTTCTCGCTTTTTCAGGAAACATGTCAGCGTGATATCTACAACTCTGCCAGTGACGACAATGAATCATACCAAAATTCGTAACTGGTGGGCAAAGCATTTGAGCACCACGACCAATAAAACTGCGGGATAAACGTGAATAAATGTCGATCGTTCAGCCGTTAAAATTACTTCCTCTCCTTTTCTAATCCTTTTTATCGTGACACTCCGGGACACGGCTTTTCTCTGTTTTTTTTATAGAACGCTGAAATGAGCAGGTTATCTCAAGATATCCTTCATTTCTATAGCAAGTGACATTTAATATTAAAGTATTTAAAACACGCGTTTTTTGTAAGGAGGTGCACGTCAGGATTTTTACCCAAAAACCCCGGACTGAGGAATTGAATTTTAAATCACTACGCCATAACAGTAGTTTACTCATCTAGTATTAAACTTCAGCACGTAACTTATTCGCGTCCTATATACTTATGGTGTTAAGTGGTTGCTATTATACCAGTAAAATTAAAGAAATAACACAAATAATTTTAAAAGCTCAGGTGTTTATTACACTGTAAACGATGTGATAGATTGGTTGCCGTTTCACCAACGCGGAGGTGGTAGCTTCAAGTATATTTTAGGTACATCAAGACATTACAGTTTTCTAAACATCGGTCATAACCATCTCGCTTCCTAGGCGTAATTAATTAACATCTCTCTTTCATTTAGCTAAATAAGATTACATTTTAAAGAATCGTCACGGATTTTTATCACTCAATGGATTCTGTCTTTGAATACATTCATCAATGGGCTTCCAAAGTAGGCTTCCTTTGCCGGAATTACTTTGTTCTCTTAATTATCCTTATCTAGCTGTTACATTGTTCTTATTCACCTGTTACATTGGGCAATACTTAGCAGGATAAAGGTATTTTTATTTTATGCTGATTAAAAACACATCCAATATTTGTTGTATTTATTTACTACTAGCTGACCCGGCGAACTTCGTCTCGTCTTTAAATTAAATAATGTGTCAGAGTTCAATAACTAAAAATTAAGACAACAAAAAAAATCAAAAACATTCTGTACGAAAAAAGTTTAATCAATTTAATGCTTTTAACAATATTTTTGGTTGTTTATTGCGGTATACACGTACATACATACACAACATGTGACGTGAAATTGTACGTACGCAAAAAAAATAATTTAAAATTTGAACGCCTTACAATATTTGCAACGGTTGATTTCCCCTATCGTTACATACATATTTGTCCGCACCGTAGTCAATTTTCGATATATTTGTTTAATGTCAAATATTAATGGTGCGTTCAGAAATTTTCTTAGAAGGATATGTGTATAAAAAAGTATGTGTTGATAATAAAATAAATAAAAGGGTATTAAATGACAGACCAAACAATTGAATGAGCATGCTATCCTATCCTATTTATGATATGCTGTCCTTTAATATTGAGATATTAATAGTTTAAACTTATTTTCTTCCTTAATATTTAATTTCTGAACACACCCTATTTGACATGTACAAACTGTTTGTATGGGAAAATAAAATTGTTGCTTTTACTATTTTCCTTACAATTCATTCATGTTTTTTCACCTTTGAAACCTTCCCTGGACTCCCACAAATAATTCAAGACCAAAATTATCAAAATCAGTCCAGCCGTTCTCGAGTTTTAGTGAGACTAACGAACAGCATTTCATTTTTATATATATAGAGATAGATAGACAATAATGACTGGTTACTGAATAATGATTAATTATAATAATTAATTAAGCTCCTGAATACATGACCAACACCACATACCACAGACAAGACTGTAATCGCAAATATGGTTCTGAAATACCTGTAAAGATAAATACATTAAAGTCAATAAGTGTTTTTATTGCAACTTAACAACAATACTATTGTATTTCAAATTAGAAAAATGTTCTGTAAAACTAGAGAAGATGTTAAACAGCAAAAAGCCTTAAGCAGTCTTCAGTAGTTCCAGCAAAATAACATTTTGTATTGCTCATTAAGCTTGACCTAGAGAACATGTTATTCTAAAGTAAATGAAGTCATAATTTAATAAAAGAGTTATTTTACAAATTTTTAATTTTTTAATTTTTTTAATTTTTTAATTTTAATTCCAACAACTTCACTATGATGACTTGAAGTTACAAATACCGTTACTTAATTATGCATTTTAGATTGTCAATAAAAAATATGTCATGCCTCTTTCCATATGTTATTTTAGAAATAAAGGTATAATAGTAAGTGAATTAAAGTAGTACATCAAAATAAAATACCCTTTTCATTAATAGTATTTTTACCGCAACAACATTTTGATTATAAGGTGTCAATTCATTAAAATAATCGTTCTCAGGCATTTAGGCTGTCACATGCTCAAGACAGTGGGAAATAACAAATAAATCAAGCAGTTAGAAAATTGAGATATTCTATTGCGGCTGTCTCATTGGCCTAGTGGTTTATGATACTGACTGCTGCTTTATAACAAATATTTTTGAAAAGAGTATAAATGAAAGTATGTGTGAAAATAGTTCGTCTATAAATGCTAGCTAGTAATGACCATGGCTTTGCCTTGTTTGGATCTGATGGCTGGGTTATAGGACAGTGTAAAGTATCCATTTATAATGAAAATTATGAGCAGTTGCTGCATGCTGCATTTGTGAACATTTTAAAGGTTCTTATTTTAATTAATTTATCTTTTATTTAATACCATCAACAGATAACTAATAACAGATGGACACAACATGATTGATATAAATAATAAGCATAAAGAAGTGACAATAATTGTTAAATAACATAAAATAACTGAGAATTAACAATAATAAATATATTAAAGATACAGAAACAATAATAATAACAATAATTTAGGGCATTTTATTGATGTGTCTACAGAATATCTGAGAATGGTTGGTCAATAAGTCCAAGTCAGGCAATTTGCTGGCATATGTATTATAACATTTAGCCATGTGTGCAATATGTGCATTTCATTAGACAAAAATGGAACTTACCATGCAAATTTTGACCTTTTCAGGACTTTAATTATATTTTCAGTCTGCCTGACAGTATTAACAACGTCACCAGAATTGTCAATAACAAAATGTGATTTCGCCATCTTCATATCTAATGGCATCTGGCATTTAATTCTTTTTTTAGCCATTTCTACAGAAAAATCATTTCTTTTCAACAGCCTTTCTAATTGTTGATGGTCTTCACTGAAAAAAATAATTATACATAAATTGTGAACCCACTTTATTTTTGTGATAATATCCACAATTGATTATGGTCTAAGATCTTGGTATATAACAATCTTCTTTGAGCTGGTTAATGGATGAAACATATTTTATAACAAATTAAATATGTCAATAAATATATTGAAAATGGGTTGATCTAAAATTTCAGTCCAGAATATGGTTAATTAACCATTTCATTTTTTTTAAACATTTCACTGGTTTGGTTAATAGACAAATTCCATACCAATTGTAAGTATAAAGCCTATCGAATATGCAAACTATAGGTTGATAATTTTTTTTCCATCACAACTTTTGGGAAGGCAGGTATAAACAGGTAAATTGATACTAGTAACTAGCACTGGTCTGGATAATGAGTTAAAGTTAGGTTAACATAAAGATTATTTCATGACGAACAGAGTGGTATAGGGTTGTAGCTGAATAATCAATCCTGAATTCTAGTTGTCAAGTTAAATGTCAATTAAAGGTGAAATATTGCTGCAAGTGAATATGTGTAACAGAGCAGTCCCAGCAAATTTTACCATGCAATAGAAGAGGACATAACATTTCAAGAATCCTGTACTATTATAAAATATTACAACACATCATGCATGCCCAATGCATGGCAATAGGTTCACCAGTTATTCCATAGTGGAACATAAGAACTGATGAAACATAGGAGCGTGTTATACTCCTCTGTCATCCCTTCGAGAATTATAGTGTTAATGTTACTTACTGTATTGATAGATACTTACCAAATTACTGTAATGATCTTATGCATAAAATTCAACAGCTTTCCTGTTTCAAACAGTAATGGCACTTCCATGACTACATAGTTATGTCCCGAGAAAAAGTAGATAATTGCCATTTTCATCATGGCAGTTTGAATCTTTGGGTGTGTGATAGCATTGAGCTTTCGTCTTTTCTCTATGTTATCAAACACAATCTCACCCAATTTCAATCTGTTTACTCTGCCATCTGACAGTAGAACTTCATTGCCAAAGTAGTCTCGTAATTCTTTCCATCCTTTTGTACCAGGCTCCAGAACTGGAATTTTTTATTATTGCTTAATGGTAAACCACATTTAAGTTGCACTTACATACTGTTCTGTTAAAAAAGAATATTTGAAATGGGCTGGTCACAATTCCAATTAGGTCATGATGACGAGCAATCTTGTTCTATAACAAAATTAGGCACATGTCACACCTCATTTGGTTTCTATGGCACAGACTGATTAAGTCTCCAATTTAAAGCTGAGCCATCTGTTGGATGCTTTAAAACAGAACATAACATCAGCTTTGAAACAAGCCTTAATAAAATTAATATCATCTAACAAGGACAGTTAGGACAAGCTGCTAATCACAGCTTTACATAGTATAATAATCGAAATTTTCAATCAGTGTTGGTGAACACTCATAAAGTGATTGTGTCCAATACAGGAAACAGTACTGAAACGTTGTGCGAAGAAAGAATAATTGCTTTGACTATATTGCAGTAGGTATAACATTGTCGGCTATGAACTACTAATTTTATGTTTTGTGATTTAAGGTTTTTCACAATGGAATATTATGTGGAGTGTATACAAAAACAAATCAAAACAAAGGAAAATTAAACCATGCCAAAAACCAACTACTGTGTTGGTTATTAATGTTTACCAATAGACTTACCCAATTAATCTTACAAACAAAAATAAGGTGAATATGACATAATTTTTAATTTATTAGAACTAATAGCATAACATGGATTAAGCAGCTGTTGGAAATTAGCAATAGAATAAGATAATCATTAGCTACCTTTTCTGGCCACTTCATCCGCATCTATGACTGCAATTCCATTTTCTCGAAATACTGAAAGAACGGTGCTTTTTCCAGTAGCGAGTCCACCGGTAAGCCCAACAATGAACATGATTCTTTGTACTACTTGCTTTATAAAATTATTTCAAAACTTTTGGGAAATCTGATATGCCTATTGTTCGACTTATCTTATTTAGGTCTTTCCTAGCCACTGATCCTTACTCGTTTCCGTTTAATCCTCCCTTCTCCAATAAGTACATAGTAAATACCTTCGCATATGATTGCTAGTTTTATACGACAGGTACATACATGTCTTTTCTTCTCATTGTTCTCATTGGTTAATAACGTTATGAGTATGACATTCGTGACATTGCAACAGCGACACTGACACTGACATTTTCTCATCAAAGTCCGGCTTTATTATTATTTACAACAGTAACAAATGTGAAAATTCTTCATAATTATTGTCCTATATGGATTATGGACGGCACGTTTAGAACATGACCTCAATTGTTTTTACAAATATATGTGATCCACGGCTTCATTGGTAATGAAGAAAACCGTAAATGCTATAGTGTATGGTTTACTTAAGAAAAAAATGAGGAGTCATGTGTTCATTATTTCGCCAAATTAAATGTTATGCAATGGAAATTGGCATGGATCTCAAACCCCATGACATAATAACGGATTTCGAGATTGCCATTATACAAGCCGTTAAAGTGGAATTTCCAAAGGCAAACCAAAAGGGATGCCTTTTTCATTAAGGCCAAAATATATGGCGATAGATTTAAGAAGAAGGATTAGCAGTGAAGTACGGTGAAGACAATGACTTTGCGATAATACTTAGACAGATTATGGCGTTAGCTTATTTACCTGCTGAAGAGATTCCATCGACATTTATAAGACTTAAAGAACACGTATTGCCTGAGGAGGCAGAACTTATAATTGATTGGCTCGAACATTATTATGTGTTGGGAAAACGCAAGTCTCACCAGCAGGTAGACAACAGCAAAGTGATCCTTAGTCGAACTCCGCCAATAGTTAACCTTACAACCTAGTACATTGATAAAAACAATGAAATAAATGTTCCTAGAACGCAATATAATGTGGAGACATGACATCGGCATTGGAACACTTTGTTAGACAACCAAAAGTATGGTCTGTATGGAACTGTTCGCAACACGATCAAGGACTCAAGGAGCAGATAACGAGCAATCAACTAATAGAAAAAGTCAAGGCGGCAGTGGATAGGACCCCGCCTAAGAATAAAGGCAAAAAAACAAAAAACGCAATTACCTACCCTACTTTATCGAAAAAAAGATAAGATGAAATTATTAGATTATTTAAGGGACATAGCTATCCACACTATAATATAATTTCCAATGCATTTTTTTTCGTCAACTCCTAACATTATTATTTTATCCAATCCTAATTATTAATAATTCTATTTAACTTCATTTTAACATTAACTTATTGCAATAACATTTTAATTAATTTAGTCTTTATATGTGATGTATGCATGCAGTCCTTGCCTTTAATTATAAGAACACTAAGCAAACAATAACTATTAAAACTGTTAAGTTTCGTGTTCACTTCTATTTGTAACAAAGCAGTCGATATCACGAACTGTCGATTTGGT
>DWTO01004990.1:0-11065 GCA_018244755.1 Jemadia pseudognetus
AATGGTAAGTAAATAAAACATGTTATGTGCAACAGCTATCCAAATAGTAATTTTTAATTTGGGTTTTAAAAGATTCTGTTTTGAATGACTGACTTATTCAATCTTATTCCATTTTATTTCTCATACTTTCATTTATAGTTTATTGTATGTCTAATATTAATATTTTACTCCATTCTGCTATCGATAGCAGGTTTCACTTTACCAGTATATTGCATAAAGCTTAGGAAATGGAAATTATCGGAAATCTATTGAAGTTTATAAGCGAGTTTACATTGCAGTCAGGGGGATTCTCAGTTTTTTCATGATAATGTAACCTTGGGGATGTGAGTGCCTCCCGGGCTCTGGTAGGTCCGAGAAAGACATACTTACATACATGCTACATACTTACATACATGTTTGAGTTTGATAGTTACATATCACACGCAACTGATGTACATCTCTGTCCAATGTCAAATAGGAATTATAATTCGGAATTACTTAAAAATTTGTTGTCGCACCAAGTGCTCAGTCGGAGCACCTTACGGTTTTGCGTGTCCGTGTGCCACACCTGTACTTCGCAGGAAAGTGTTACTTATTCGTAAAAATAGACGATAACTAGCCGAATCCTTGCAGGCGCACCCTGAACGGAATATTAAACAGGTGTCATATAAGAAGATTCGCTTGTTTTTGAAATCTTGAAGCTCGGAAGATCTTTAGCGCCTATATACGTATATATAGAATAGTGGTGAATTCCCTGAAATATGAGTTCTTGTAACGTTTACTTTTATAATATAATTCAGTTTTTCCTGTTTTTACAAATAATTATACGTATTCATAATATTTTTTTTTATTTTTCCGTAGTATTTTTACTTTCAGGTAATTTCCATGCAGTAAGAAAATTTGATGGAATACAGCCAAGTGAGTACTCATTAATACGAATCACGTTAGTTTTAACGGAAAGAACGGTTTTATGTCGTAATTACTTATTTACGTAGTCGATACTTGTTAAAAAGTAATTTAATATTAAATTTCAAGTTAATTACTAAGTAAGTACTTATCACTGCTTTTATAATTGCATGTCACTAAAGTAATTGTATATTTTCTAATTATTTGACAACTTATTGATGTGACCGTTCTCAAAAATCTACATAAAAGTTTATTTATTTATCTGACGCTTCTTAGGTCGAGGTGTTATTAAACACAGTACAAACAAGTGAGAAGAGCCAAAAATATCTGCGGTTAATAGAGAAAGAAAAGGTGTTCTGCGACTTTATGTCGCATCTACAGCTGGAAAGTGTTAATTTTAGGTATTCAAGAAACATCGACGCGTTCTAAAATACAATTAAACAAAAAAAAAGGAATTTGAATCGGGACATAAAGTACGATCGTGTTGCCGATTAGAACTATTATTCCTTTAGTGCGAAGGCAATTTCATTACTAGTCGCTGTCAGTCTTCAATTAAAATAAATGAAAGGGCATTGACCGGTTACGCGGTACTTGTAGTAGTTGTAACCACTTTGACGGTCAACAATGAGTGACGTGGCCATCGTACATTTTTTAATGTTTAATTCAATGATAAACATTGATGTTATTGAAATTATTGTGTTTACAGTCTGCAAGAGGATATGTTACTATACAGTCTTAAAGTAAGGCATACGCCTGTTATAGTAATAATTAAAATATTTTATGTAATGATATGATATCGGCAGAACAGGGCCCTAATGGAATAGGCAGAAAACGCCGGGTGCAAAATCCTATTTCCTATTATTATTATAAATGGGAAAGTTTGTGAGTATGTTTGGATGTTTGTTACTCTTTCACGCAAATACTACTGAACCGATTACGATGAAATTTTATAATTACAATGTATTGAAAAAGTTATTATCATGAATACGTTTTAGTGATTTTTGTATGGTTCTTGTGTATGACACATACGCGGACTCATTCATTACAGTGCCGTATATCGCGGTACGCATCGTAATACATATGTACTACTGGACTGTTTGTCAGTATTACAATACGCTTTTCTGTTTTCCATAAAATATCATATGACGTATCTTTGACAGAAATTATCTCACTATCTGCACTGGTCCAGGTAAGGCTTTGGCGGTGCATGTTTCTAAAGTAACCTGAATTTCTCTCGTTGGTCGAATGACTGCAAGTACAACTGCTGATCGGGAGTTCCTGGGTAAGATTTCTTCGGCTCGGGTCCTGTCCTGTCCTGTATCATTCTTAAAATTTCTAATACCTCGGAGTCTGGATTTGTGCCTGGTGTATGGCAGTAGGCCCTCCTACAATGGCCTCTTGGAACGTAGAATTTAATAGATGGATCATGGGAATTGATGAATTATTCTAGGAGTACAAGTGTGAAGATAACCCTAACTTTTGTATGCATGTGTAGGAAAAAAATAACTATTTACAACAGCTGCTATCGAGTTCCTTACCAAATGTTCATGTTCGTGAAACAGGAAAGCATTGTTTATAAGTGCAGTCCCACAATATTGTTGTGTTTTTAAGCTACTCGTATTTATCAGTTTCTTGTTGTGTGTGACTGTGTGTTTGCGCGTTTGTGTGTGTGGTACGGATTGGTGTGTGAATGGTCGTGTGATTAGCGTGCGCGGGGCGCCGTAGTGTGCCACTGTTGGCGTGTGGGTGTTCCTGCGTGACGCGAGGCGCGGCGACGGAGCGGCCGAGGCGCCAGTGCCGTCAGTCGAGTTCGGAGCGTCGCGGAGCTACCGCGCAATTGCCGCGTTGAGTCCTCACTCGCGATCACAACTTTGTGCACTGGAAACTTTTATACGCATTTCTCACAGCGGTTCCACTAGCGCGTGTCTCATATCCCTCCGGGTCGAGTCGCAACGTGTGCAACGCGAGTGCGAGCGATTCCTGTTGCGCGTGTTTCGAGTCCGTCGGTCTATTTTTGAATATTCACTAAACGCTAACGCTGTGAAGTTTTCGAAACGCAGCCCGAACCGGGTGAACGGCCCCAGTGTGCAACTAGCTGCATCGCATCTCCTGTGTTTTTGTTGACGGATAACATTAGTGTTTGTTGCCTCATCGTACAAACCGGAGAACGTTATCTGTAAGTATGACCCCGGTCGATTGTCGATACTAGCTGTATGTTTGTGTATAGAGAATCGAGCGAATATGCCAAGTCTACCTGTTGATTATCCAATGACAAAACTTTGTTTACCACATCTGCTGTTAAGTACGAATGAATTTTGACGTTGTGTTGACTAATGCACGCATGTGTTGGCGGCGTGCGGCACACACAGGGACATTACAGTTGAACCGTGTGTGTAGTGTGTAGTTAGCGACACAAACAGCTGTAGGTACATAGCTGTCTATTGTGAGCGTACGTTGTGTGTGCACGCAGCATTTTGTTACGTGGACATCAGCTCGCTTATACATATCGTGTGATCTGAGTTTACTGCATGGAAAGTACGTCGAATACATGCCTGCGTACTGTATTACTGTAGCGCACGCTACCAGCCACTCATTGTCAGTACCAATCCTTTTTTATGCTAACACTTGTACCATTCTTATCTTAAAATGTATTAATGAACGTTTTATTGATTAGTTTCTAACTGAGTGTAACAATAATTGTAAGAAACCATCTTAACAAAATAAATTCAGCTTTTCATTAACTTGGCGCTTACGGTATCTGCTCATTGAAACCAGAACGTACCGTGGTAGGCGTGTTCTCCTTGATAGTTGAAGATGGAACGAAGATTATTATGGAAATGTGATACTCGTATATGGCAATAAATGAATAACAAATTCTTCATTTCCATATTTGTTACGGAATTAAATTACTGTTATACAAAATTAGGTGTATTTTTACATGGCAAAAATTTACGTTATATAATTATAAAAGCGTGATCTAATTGTCATTACTGCCAACGTGGTACAACGTTGACCTGGCCTGACTGTTAAATACATTGTCACAGTTTCAATGCTTGGCTGGCCACACATTTATTATAAGATCGTTAGCATATCTGTTTGATCGGTATTTGTTTGTCTTTTTATGTCCATGGAACCCAAAAATCGGGGCAAACTGGAATGTCTAAAGAATTATTCATCCCCGATGTCATACATTTTTGCGAGTAGCATGTATTGACACCACAAGTTAGTCATTGCGGTTATAATATTATTCAACAAAAATAAACAAAGCCAATACACAATGAGCACAGCAACACAGATATTATGTAAAGTAATTCGTTTGCTTGCGGTATTACCTGCATTTATAAATTCACTCTTATTATCCGGCGCCAGTACATTCAGTTGTAGTGAAATTTTATATGTATGATACATAAGTTATACATATTTCACCTCTATTTTTAAATAAACCAAAACAGTTGAAGTATAGATAGTTATGTTCTTATAATGAGTTAACTTTTATCTTTGTTTGAGATAGTCCCATCTTTGAAAATGAAGTTTTATTTTATTGCACGTAAAGTTACATGTCAGCAATTGTAAGGCAATACGGTAATTTCTTTAGTAATTTTTTTTTTATCAATTCGTGTATCGATTGGTAGATATTTTTAGGAACATGTCCTAATTGAAACACAATTTAATAATTATCAACATCCAAATATCAATGTTAAAGACTCTTAACACATTAAATACGAATAAAATATAAAAAATAAAACGTTACGTATCGAAAATAAATAATCTGTGACAAAAGGCTTTTATTGCTTTAACAATAGAGACCATGGAATTCCATTTTCTACACGTTCGTCTGCTATTTGTAAGAGTCTTTTACAGTGTCACGGGGTGAGTTGGAACAAGTCCGCCAAATTTGAAGACGAGCAACGCAGTTTGGGAGTGTTTCGCAATCATGACAAAAAAACGCCGCTCGAATTCGTTTCTTGAAGAGGAAGAGATTCAGTGGCAAATACCGTATGATATCATTGGATTTTTGTTAGTGCCGGCGTTGGAGTCGGTCGGCTTATGTTAATATACGGCGGGGCGGTCATCGAAGTGAAATGAATGAGCACATTAACCAAATAATGGGGACACCCATTCATATTCATTTTATAAACGCTTTTTTATACACTCGCATTTGTAACAAAGCCAGTTATTTTCATTTGCCATATGGAAACGGTAAAACGTGTTCTAAAGAATACTGTTTGGATCATGTTTTGATAGTTCACCATCATCGGTTCGTTGTTGGATATCCGGAGTTGCGTCGGTTACTATAATTAGTTCATATTCATATAACTTATTTAAAAAGAATCCTTACTAACGTATGTAATTATTGCAATTTTATGCTAACTGTTGAAACGTGGGAGTGTTCTACACTCCTCTGCCTACCTCTTCGGGGATAATAGGCGTGAAATTACGTTACTCTAACTGTACAATGTGTCAGATTTAAAAGACAAAAAGAAATTAAAAATACTTCTTGTATACAAACTGGTGCTATTGATATAAAATATCAGTACTGAAACAAGTGTATACCTATGTATGACGCGTTGTATTAGTAAACATTTTACGTTCCACAAACGAATGCAGTATTTTCATTTCAATGAATCTCTTCTCTGTCGTGTTCCTGTTGGGAAGAGCACACGAATGCTTGTTAATAGGTAAATAAAATGCCAATTTGCTACGTCAAAGTGTTGTATTTCGCAAAAATATAGTGTTGTGTCTGCTCGTATATTACAGATGTATGTTTTAGGTGTGTCTCTTTGTGCTATTATTATAAGTTTATTCTAAACTTCTGCTACACTCTTCTGCCTACCTGTTCGGGGATTATAGGGGTGATGTTATCTTATTACATATAGATTCGCTTGAACTTACACTTACATTGCGCTGACTTGGAATGTTTTGTTGAAAGGCTGTAAATGTCATGAGGCAAAAGTAGATACAAAATTGCTGAATCCCTTTTTAAGTCTAAAACAGGTCTCAGATTTCTCATTTAACCTTGAGAGGCTGGCCCCATTGTCCTTTGCAGAAAGTCGGGGTTAGTGGTCAACTTGTCTTTCGGTTGTTTTTAAACCGCCCTTTAAGCTTTCGACCAGTCTTAAGGTTTGTAACCTAAGAGTAACAACTAGAAGGGACTTGCCGGACGTGCCCGTCGAAACACAAAGAAGCTTGTAATAATTTGCCGGTAGCGGCCACACACCCAACAGCTCAACTAAGGTTGTAAATAGACCCATAAATATACAAAAGTTATGATTACCGTGGTGGCATTTAGTCTGAAAGATGTTTTTTTAAATAATAAGACCCTTACGCAACATACATATATTATTTAAAAATTACAAACATCGCATATAAAAAAATAATTCCTCCGCACGTTGTTAAACAAAGAAATTATAATATTATTAAGTTTAATGAAGTTGAACGAAGTAAATCGGATACATACGGAAATGCGAAACTTTCCAAATAAATTCGATATGTACCTACCTACTTGGCGGAAGTGTGAAGGTGAACGTGTTAAGCTTGTTCAATGCTATGTACTTACGATGCACGTATTAATTGTAAAGAGTAGTGTGCATAAGTTAAATTGATTCCGGGTATTAGTCATTTTTGAGAGGACAGAGGATTGCAGTCTCGTGCACAATTCAAAATCGTCTTCTAAAATACTTCATAGCTAGATAGTATTAACGTAACGTCACAAACCTCATAGCTAGATAGAATTAACGCAACGTACATATAATTGTTTCGCTAAAACCTATGTAGTGAATGTCCTGTTCGATTCATTAATAAACGAGTAGGGTTAAGGTCATATTTCCCCACAGACTGTTGGCAGATGATATATAAACTGGGCTTAGAGAACATTTCTGAGAACTCTTCAAAGTGTTCTGATTTCTCCGCGATGTTTTCCTTGACCATTACATCACATCATGTTTAAGATTAAACCGGACCCAGTCAGTTGAAACAATTAAAGCTGACGAAGGGATCCGGTCGTCTGTCCTCCGCAAACAATCCAAAAACAGTTTTAGGGTTATTTTAGGGTGACGGACATATATTTACATAGATACACGGGATTGAGGTTTGTGCATTTGTAGAGAAGTAATAATGTTCGTGTCTGTTAAACGCGAACAATACGTCCAGGTCACAATGGTTCAAACATGTTTTAAGTGTTCCAAAAGTTTATTGCGACTATCCGTTGGGTGTTTTACAGTTTTTTTAGTTTTATCTTTAAAATTAACCCGAACTTCAGTCAAACATTAGGATACATTACATTATTACGTTTAATATACATATATGGTGACATTTATATGGACGTAACGCTGTCCCTTGCATTTTTACCATCCAGCTCTACCAAAAGGCGGAAGTTGTTAACGAGATACATGAAATTTTGAGGATGGAAATGTTATCTTCCTGTATACGTGTAGACCGGTAGCTAAATCGTTCACACTGAAATCCAATTGGTTTAATTACAATTGATTCACGGTATGAGTAATGAGAACGCGTACAAGTGAGAAGGCGTAGGAGTACATGTCCTACCATTAAGTAGCGAAACGTTACTAAATAATCAGGACATCCTAACATATCGAAACTCCTAGCTACTCCGATTCCGATTAAAAAATGTAAGATAGAAATATTCAGTGGTGCTTGACCAGGGATTTGAACACGGGAACTCTTGTTTGACGGCCGGGCTTGCAACCAGCATGACCGACGAGGCAGTCACTAAATAACGAGCGCTAATTTATATACTTGTGTCTCCACAATAAGTAAGACGCCAAAAACTGTTGGCATTGTAATAATAATCGTTATCACGATGACATACGCTGTCATTGACCTTTGTCATTTAGAAAATCTCGTATACACATAAAAAAATCATATCGTAGTGCGTATGACAAGATAGGTCGGTAACCGTCTACGATATATTACGACGTATTGGGTATGAAAAATTGTAAATGTAATCTCAATTAATGAGACCGTTCAGTTGTTTTAATTAAGTATTATGTACGTCAAGTTTGTGTTATCATTGCTTTATATATTTATATATTCTTATTGGCTTACGCTCAAGCTGCTTTTAATTGTTTGTTAAAATAAATTTATCTAACCTATCATCGCTTTAACAAAGTATATATGTGTATTTAAAGTTATAGTTCAGTATAATCATTAGGTTTCTTTTCTTTTACCTATTAACGCACCCTTATTTTTATAGTTGTCTTGTTCATTTTAGAAGTAAATAAAATAAATGAATATGACTACTCGATCGTCGGTATTGGTTTGGAACAAGGAAACATGTATGACATATTTTTATTACGACATCCAAGGAACAAATGTGACCACAGAGGAAAACTACCCTCAACATACAGTTCAAAAGGCGGTCATATCGAAATGGAGCGATCTCTTACAGCCAACCGTTGGGTAGTGTACAGATAAAAACGAGTAGTATATATGAGTACCTATAACAAAAGTTTTAAAAGAAAACGATAAAGCACAACGTAACAAAAATATATTTAAGAGAATATTATAATGAAACCAAATGATAATGTAAACATTAACAGAATTGGAACATCCGTCATAATCTGAAACGGTTTAAAATTCAGCCTCACCCGGGGTTTAAATTCTAACGCACACCCCTTTACAAAAGTTACGTGACATTATGATTCTGAGAGGATTTCTATCCACTAGTTGAAAGATAAAAGAGTCAATGATGATGATGAAGGTAGACATTAGGTAGATAGGGTTCTGCATAGGAATATAGATAAATATAATATAATAGGAATATAGACAGAGAGTTAGACAGTCAGTCCGCTTGATTGTAGTGTAGTGGTTATCGTCTCCTATAGACATCTGGTGCGTCAAATGAAGTGATTCATGTCTTACTTCTCTTCAAGAATCAGATTTTGGGGACTACCAAATATGACACATCGGAGAAATACCCCGCCATATTTCTCACTTTTCGGACACCTGTCATCACAGCTTTAATCGCGTTTTGTAAGGATTTGAACAAATAATAAAATGTATTCGGCTTGTGATAAATGGTCGGCGGGAAGTAATCTCGTGAACTTTCCTTTCGCTACAAAACGTCTCAATGTTTTAGGTACAACTTTTATACGGATTCATGAATTATTGATGACAAGTAATTTATCTATAATATACCAGACCTTTCGCTTAATGATCGTGATTCAGGAATAGGCGTAGATATCTACATACTGTCCATTGATGAGATCAAAAAGTAAATAGTTATAAGCTAGCCTCTATCCCTGTTTTAGATTTTCGTATATATTCAGTTTTCGATTGACAATTTTCAAGCTGTAACATAAATTTATTCAACATCCCATCCGAACTAGGTCTCGTAACGTTACTTTTTTACGCGATGCTTAAATTCTGGATTAAAGATGATTGGACTGCCAAAAAGCTGATATAAATGAGGATAATAGGCTAATAGGAAATAATGGAAGCAAAAAAATATATTGCTAATGAAACAATATGGAATTGTGGTTATAAAAATTCTTGGATCTTTTGATAGGCAACTTCTGATTGCCTTAATAAGGCGTTTTCTATGAACCTGTTAATAGTTTCTTGACTGGTGTTAGAATGACTTGCAGTGACCGTTTCGAATACAACGAAGCTTGTATTTTGCTTCCATAGAAGCCAACAATGACTTGAAACTATTTAATCGTACCCGGTACTATCAATTAGTGCAAATGATAAAACTTAAAACGTTATTTTAAAGAAGGATAATTACATAAAATATATCGTTATTGTACAGATGTGTGTATTGTGTGTACATTAACAATCGCATGATGTAATTGGACATGAGAATAAGACGCGAGAAAAAAATTCGGTGCGCAAATATTGGAACTTGTCTGCACAAACAACATACGAGTATTATGCACATATCGAAGTATACTTTATTGACACAATACGTAACATGTAATATAATAATAATATCTCGGGACATCTCCACACACGGCCATCTGATCCCAAAGTAAGCATCAAGAGAGCTTGTGGTATGGTAATCAGACGGCTGATAAACTACATATATATATATATATAATTATATACTTAAATAGATATTTTTTTTAGGTAGTGCACCCCCCAGGTTTCACTACTTGTTAAGGTAGGATGATGGAAGAACGAGTGAGTATACCGTACCTATAGCGATGGCTATCTCGGCTGTGAAGACTCTCACAATCTCCTCTGGCAATTTTCCGTATTTATCTATTAGAGCTAGCAGCTCCCCGCCAGGAATGTATTCTGAAACTGTAAAACAAATTGCAATTATTTAATATGGTATTTTTTTCACATAATTTATTACTTGTAAGACAAACGTTGGGCATTTCGTTTCATTGACAACTCACATCAAAAAATCGTTGTAAACAAACACCACAAATTGGCAATGATTAGGTACGTATATACAAAAATATAATTTAAATTAAATATGAATTCCCTTCAAAATTACTATTATAACGAAAAGTTAACATTAAAAAAAAATACAATTAAAACTGCCATTATAAACAAACGACTGTAGTCCGATATTCCGATCATTTAAAACTATTTTTAAGCAACACAAAAAAAGATAACATTGATTAGTGAAAATTTTAATAGTGACCTTTGAACTAGCGACTCGGCATCATAAGGAAGAAGTTGATTTGATAGCAAGATATAAAATCGTGGTGACATCATGCATCCAGGCATCTCTACAATTAATTCGTTTTAGGCAAAAAAGAAAAACATTTAACATTTTGACAATGACCTTTGAATTAGCGATTCATAACGAAATTGTTGTTACGGGTGAGACGCGGCGTCGGCGCGGCGTCGGGCACACGGGCGTCTAGCCGCGACTCGACTGAGATACGCCGATAACGCTGGCTTTACGCGATAACGGAGCAAACACCTCCAGTTAGTAGGTCAACGCTTATCAATTCACTAATATTATAATATATACACCGAAACCTCTTTATCGGTATTTCCTATTTATTGCTGCGACATTTTCACGAGTGTTAGCGTCTGCGTGTGCAAGCGAATTGATGAATGTGGGGGAAGCGTGGTAAAGCTATAATGATAGACATAGCCTTTTGACGCTCTACGCCTGTTTCCATATGGGATCCGATGCACCGATAAAATTATAAGAATTGCACAAAATTTTCATAACAATGATAGATCGTATGCGGACTCG
>DWTO01004991.1:0-11065 GCA_018244755.1 Jemadia pseudognetus
CCCGACCCGGGAATCGAACCCAGGACCTCTTGATCGTCAGTCGCACTTACAACCAACACGACCAACGAGGCAGTCATTATAAATAAATATAAATATAAATAAAAAAAATAAGAGGCACTCTAATGAGTTCTTTATATGAACCAAAAATCGTAAGAATTACAAAGATACGCATTTATGCTACAATGTAAGATATATCACTAAATTTCTCTCGATGTCAATTTTACACGCTTGTCTGTTAAGGCCTTGGCCTTTTCTATGTTACTTCTAAATCATCGAGAACGTTAATAATATGTGAGGACAACTCACAGTCCGATCCCAAATTATGTAGAGTGTGCTCTGTGGCAACTACGTAGGTGATAGACTCTGTACATAAAGTTCTAGACACACACATATTTTTTTCTTTACAGTGAAAAAAAGATCAGATAGAGTTTTTATTAGTTATCGCACTAACGACTTGCCATTTAAAGACGATTATGTACATGCATACATTAATTGTAATTCTTTATACACCTCTCACTTATCTAGTTATACAAGCCTATCTAGTCGGACTTACTTGCTTAACAATATTCCCACAAGAGGGTCATCTGATAGTTCAATTGTTTGAACACTTGTTACAGAAACATATTTTTTTGGAACTGAATGGTACGTTCAATTATGCACATACCTTTTCTCATTCAGTTAAAATGAAAAATAATTGACTTCAACGATGTTAAGTTTTAGGGATAGATCAGGATCCAACAGTATGATGAGTGAGCATGATGAGCAGAGATGAGTACAGCAGAAAGTGACCTTTACTTTTTGCTTTATCTAGTTATAATCCATGTAAGTAAATGAAACGAATGGAAGATGCCATAAATTTGAATTACCTTCAATTTACTGCTTGTCGTGTGTACGTCAAAACGTAAAACCTTTTTTACCTTCAAACTTACGATTGTAATTGCTATGAAACTTAATTTTAATAAAACTGACAGCTTTATCTAAATACAGTTTGTATATTGTCGAAATATGTATTACGGGAGCAAAAAATACGAAGCCTTCAGGGTACGTCCGATCACATGAGTGCTTACATAACAATATTTTGTATATACCAAATAGGTGTGC
Organism: Jemadia pseudognetus; assembly: GCA_018244755.1. Classification (NCBI taxonomy): domain Eukaryota; kingdom Metazoa; phylum Arthropoda; class Insecta; order Lepidoptera; family Hesperiidae; genus Jemadia; species Jemadia pseudognetus. Next base: position 1,102 of record DWTO01004991.1, read on the forward strand.
GTTTTATATAATATGTTCCACGAAATGATTTACGGAGTCTGTATATGTTTTTTGTCTGTCGTATATTATGCAAATCGACATCTGAAAGTATATGGTCTAGTTTTTTATTTTCTAGAGTGTATTATAATATATTACACATTATCTAGCACAATTTACATCTGTGTCTTAGTTTTACTTCACGTAAATTAGTGCGCAATGTATCTGGTTCTATTTAATTAAAACATATTTCATGAGAATCTTTAACATATAACCATATCTTTACTTATGTGCCTACCGCACCTACCTACCACAAATATGATAATCACAATATATTTTCTGATATGATACGATGAACTACAATGTCATTATTGACAATACAACACTACCAGAATGTATGGTAGAGACGGAAGTAGACGTAAATAAATGTTATATTATATGAACACTTATAGATATGTAAAAAAGTAGTGGAATTCAAAAGATTCTAATAACAAAAGTGCAATAAGTCAGCTGTTCATAGCACCTAGTGTCATCCATTTAGTGCAAATGGTCCAATAGGTTTAATTACCATGGTTTTAACACTATTTACCGTTGTAAATACTAAGTTACTTTTAATTTATTCAAATCAATGGTTACAAAAACGAATATAATAAATTTGTTAAAGGGAATTAAACTTAGTTTTAATGTAAATGAGGAAAAATTATCATAGTACATTTCAATAGTGTAAAAGATTTCAACGCGTTCGTTATATTTCAAAATAACAATAATATATTTTATTATCTGAATGAAAAATCATGTGATTAACTGCAACTATAAGAACATGGGATAATTTCAAGTTAATACTAAAAATTTGTATTTTTAGAGAAGCTATACAAGAGTCTTTCAAAATTTGAAAAATTTGATGATTTTTTTATATCGCAATTATATTGAGAGTTGCTGTTTTGTTGATAGGGAACAGTAATCAATAATCCTCAAGGCATCAAAGTATTTGATTAGGGACCTTTAAAAAATGTATAATTCTGAACACTATTAACTCATCTATGAACAATATTACACAGGAATGTAGTTTTACTTCGAATTACATATAGAGATATGTAGAGACAGTTAAGAACCAGGTACGTGTAGAGACTCATTTATTACTTCGATAGAGAAAAAATTCTTAGCTAACATATTTCTACTGATATCGAATCAGGTGTGCGGCGATCGAGTAGCAGTTGTAATATGAGCCGTGCCCTCGAAGGTCACGGGTTCAATCCTATGCTACACTGGCTCAGTTCGCTTGCGTTATATTCGTGTAAGTTGCGAAATTCGATCTTCTTGTATGTTTTTAATGCGTGAAGCAATGTACCCTATTGATAAACATAAACTAAAATAAAAAAAAATTAAACAAAAATACGATTTGAATATGATTAATTTATTCCAAATATGAGTACTATTTGTAAATATATTTTACATGACATTTAAACTTCATACGAAATTCATAAATTTAAACTGTATTTTATGGAAATTTTATATTATAATACATACAAAAATACGTAAATACTGATTTTAATAAAAAATCCTGACAATGTGTTTCCACATAATGCTTTAATATATTTAACAGGAAATAAACAAAGTAAAATATGATAATATATAAAAAAACAGTACCTTAGTCAATTTAAGGTAAGATTGTCCTACATCTCTATGCTTAACTCTTTGGGGATTAGAGGTGTGATGTTACGTGACAATTATGTTTATAATTAAAAATAATTAAAACAATATAATATAATAATTAATTAAATTTAATTTTTTATTTAATTTATTCCTTAATTTATATGCATGTGGCACGGATAATCAGCCGACCTCCGCGTGTTCACACCACAGAATCATCCTTTCAACAATGATTGTAATGAATGGCATTTCCTGTTGATTCCTCAAAATTGATGATCGAATCATTAGCCAAATCATTACGCAAAAAAAGCGCCTAAAGTTCAGTTATTTATTGGGAAAAGTGGTTGGTTACATTATAATCTAGAATGAATTTTGAAACCGTGCGGTCGTGTATATATAGGAGGGGAGTCAACGAGATGCATCATTCGCACGCTCAACTTCGACCCAGCAGCCATGCAACTGGTGAGTCGGTAATATATCGTTTTCATATCGGTATCATATCGTTTTAGTATCCATACTAAAATTGTATTAGTTTCGTTGAAGCGTATAACTTTTGTTGTTTTAGATGTATTTATTTGACGGTTTAGTGTCTAATAATGTTGAATTTTATTTAAAATTTAGTTAATTTTGTGACATACGAAAGTCAAAGTAGTTATATACACACATATATATATATATATATTTAGTACATAGAGTATTTAATGAATTTGTATTTTTAGAATATAGAAAAAGGATTTTTTTTACATTTTTATAAGCATAATTTTATAATTCTAGTAAGAAAAATTTGTTTTTCTTATCACACACAATCAAACCTTAATTTATCTAATGCCTGATCTCATTGCTATTTTTATTATCTTTCTCTAACTCTTTTGTCAAGATTTTATTATTCCGGGATCGTTAGTCGTTTCAATTTTTTAACGTTACTTTAGCAAAAAATGCTGTCTTTACAAAATTGACTTTTAACGACTCCATTATTTTGTAACAGAAGATTTACACAGCTTATTGTGTTCAATGTATCCATATTTCATGTCAACATGTATCGACTCGATTATTTCGTTAGCCTTATCGATTCTACACGGATCGATGAGACTTTGGCTTGCGTAACCCGTAATTGCTTGAATAACGAGTTTCATATATGGCTTGGAAGTTACGAATAATAAGCTTTTAATCATTACGATGTATAGCAAATTGTCCAGTTTAAAATTTGAATATTTTTGGACAATATCTTCTGGATCTCTGATCTGAATCGGTTGGATCGTTCACGGTCATTCATTTATTGCTATACCGGCAACGTAGACTAATACAATTTGGGGTTAAATTTGCTGTTATCATCAGTTATAAAAAACGCAATCTTTACTAAATACTAAAAGTATATTGTTTGTTAACTGAAACTTATAGAAGTTTAAGATTTGAGGTGCAGGAAGGTTTATGGTTTATTGATAAATAGTAGACAGCTAGACTTTAATACGAAAATATATAGCTTACAAAGTTAATTACATTCGGAAATGCTAAAAGTCTTGCAAAATTTGATCTGTAGTGCCGTTTAAAACAAAAAGAATTTTTTTTAATATTCAAAGACAATATTCGAAGTTCGAGAAAATAATAAAATTAATTTTCTGATAAGAAAAACACCATTTATTTTTGTTTTAAATGGCGTGTATTTTTTAAATTTTCGGGGACATATCACTATCATACAACAGTTAAATATTTCATATAACATACATATTTATCATTACCCTATTCCTATCCTTAGAAATGGCAACTTTCATTTAATTGAAATTGGATCATCAATATTAATGAATTTAATAAAAAAAATTACTTGACAATAGGTATATCGCAAAATAGACACAAAAATTACAGACTTATCAAGTTCTTTGAAAAAGATAATTATAGACACCTATTTGTATGTATGCAACTCAGATTATTACATCAAATTTATAGGCTGTGGCGTACCTTAGTTCTTTGCGTACAATAATCTCTCATTACCATAATCTAACAATGTGTGTGACGTCACTCGATCATTGTGAATTCGCGTACAGTGTACCTATAATTCAAAAGTTACACCAATATTTCACATGCGATATTGACACATATGCTCTCTGTTGTTAAGCGTCACATTACTGTGTGCCGTACGGCGACTGAAAATTACCATTGTGTTCCGTTTCATTGACGAAAACAATGAATGTGTTTCGCAGTCAAAGAAACGTATAGATGATTAATTTGACAGATAATTACCAGGAAACTTTCAAATTTGCAATTTTGCATTGTGCCAACGTACAAATGAAGTTATCGAGTTACTCGTATTTAATATGATTATCAGATTCAAATTGTATGCCATTCAAAGTAATTTATAAACAGATTCATAGTTTGTAATCTTTAATTCGTCATAAGGTATGTGTAATACCTATGTGGGACTAAGAAACTTGAAATTGCATGAGAGAAATTTATCTTCTTGGATTCTACGCATTTATTGGTAAAAATTTGTAATAAAAAACTTTCATGACACTTCTGAAAAAGCTTCAGTGGTTCAAGCAGACAACTCTTCAGTTTTTTTGATTTCGTTTTGAGTTTTCAGTTAAGATTTGATTTATTTATTCCGATAATGATATTATCGCCTAATGGCTTTCTCAAGTTATTAAGTTTGGGTTAAAAATACTCATAAATATTAATTCGGGAAAATAATATAACCGTACACAATAAACACATATACACAATAAACACAACATCACAAAATCTGACGTTGGACAATATTCTCATTGTATGTATAACACTCACCAAGTCTCTAAAGGCGTAAAAGGTAAAATATACAGAGTAATATGTTATTGCGAGTTATAAGATAATAATGATTTAATAATTAAATTTGAGAATTTGAGTTGATAATTAACTTTCATCTCATCTCACAGTTACTCCTCACCGCTCTATGTGGCTTCGCCGCCGCGGGATTCGCTCCTGCCTATCCCGAGCAATCCAATCGTCCCCAAGCCGCCTACGAGAGAAACGCCAGGATCCTGGCTCTCGACGCCGACCTGAAGGAAGACTCTTTCAGATACAATTACGAAACAGAGAACGGCATCAAGGCCGAGGAGCAAGGCCATGAGGTGAGTTTTTAACGTATGAGATATATTGATAACACTACGAATTCGACTTCTTTATGTATGATTCAGGCCTGACCAGTCCAGTGGTTAATAAACCAGACTGGTGAACCACGTCGTGGGTGCGATTTCCACTCAGATGAAATATTTGTGTAATAAGCACAAGTATTCGTTCTGTCTGGGTGTAGAAAAGGATTTACATAAGTATATATTTACATGTATACCTACATATAATGTACTGTACTAGTGGTCTAGTTACTAAATAAGGTGTACCTACTTTATAATGACCGTGTGTAGATACGCCAATGAAATAAAATAAAAATTTCAATACTGAAACTTAAAAGCTTCCAGAAAAAAACACCACTTTGCTTTTCTTAGTAAATCTACCCTCTAATAAATAGTAAACTTCGGTGCCTACGTAAACTATTTTGACTGTTAGTGTATACTACCAGTCAATGATACTCTAGTGGTATAGATTTCATTGTACTACATCAATGGACTAAGCTTCGATGCGTTGCAGTATAAATAGTTACGTTTATCAAGATAAAATAACATCAATACCATGTAGTTATTTTTTCAATAATAGTACATACCCATCACGTTTCCTCGCAACGAAATGTTGGTTTTGAAAAGAGAACCGTTCATATCCTATTTCCAAGAATCAGCCACAATTATGGCCAGATCTCCACGCTTGTTTGGTGACATCACAATAATATAGGAGTGTGATTAAGTCGTATGTAATCACATGTGCCGTTCTGACAACACGTTGCGCTCTAGTCAAGTGTTTGCCAGCAAAAAATACCTTTCGCGTTAAGGAAAATGTCGTATATATTATGTACATACGTCAAACAAGCGGATGGTATAATTGATCAAAATGTCGGTATTCATATTCTGCATTATTGATTAATATTTCACATTTAAACAATGTTAAAGTCAACATTTTGAAAATAGTATGGGACGCCTTATGATTTATGTATTTATTAATATATATTTGCCTACCCTCTAAGAAACTTGGCGTGATGATTTATAAAACAATTGTAAATCGCTCCCCAGTTAGACATGGATCTCGTCTCAAAATGTCATAGAACAAATAAGTAACAGTAGAGTAATAAGAAAGGATCTGGATGACAATTTATCAATACCACTGTATTTATAATGAAATTGCATTATTATCCGTTATAAAAATCAAGTTTCTGACACAATAATACATTCTTATATCAAAGTTAGATATATTTGTTCATTGGAATTTCCGTAGCACTAACTGAGCGACCGAAACGAAAGACGTTTAAGGTTTCATTTGAGGCAGCCCCACAACAGTGACATATTTTGAATATGCCATCAATTTGCTATAATATTCATTGATTAATAATTCATGTAATTCATACACACTTATGAATATAAATACTTGTAATAATGATTAAACTGTTGCTATTATAATTTAGTGTTTAACAAATATACTCAAGCAGTAACAGAGTTTTCAAATTAGTTGGGTCTCGATGATGTTAAAAATATATGTATTATCTTGTCGGGTTCTTTGCGGGGTAAACAGAAAATACTTAATATAAGTATTAAAATGTTTATCCTTTCGAACGTGATGTGCTACTTATACATTACAAAAAAATATATGTAAGTATTATAGTGAAAGACAAGTAATTTTTATGCTTTGAATTTTCTTATTCTCGTGTCTGCTTATAATTTTTTCTTGTTCTTTCATTATTATTTAAATAATGTGCACTTTTATAAACGAAATATGTATTTAAAATTTTCTAAATATCTTAATTTAGATGAGTTACTCACAAAATACCTCGCTAAATATCACGCTATGAAGAATATTAACAATTTATTGAAATGTTAACAGTAAGATCATTTAATACTTTAGATGGTGCAAGATATTTATATTTAAAATTGTGCTATCGGATCTCTGATTTTATTTAAAAAATAAAAAAAATCATTGCACTTTTAAAAAAAAAACATTCCCGCGAAATACAATTACTTTTATTGTTGTGCATGAATACATATATGAATATCATGAATACATTAAAAAGGTGAACTATTTGCAATTATGAATTAATAAGACGAATCAAGTCGATGATGAACACGAAAATGATGATAGGGATGTATAAATAGAAAGAAGAATTCCCATTCAATTAAAAGTCTCATATAAATATCTTCATTTATTTATTTATTCTTTATTGTACTCCATTAAAAGGCAATACAAAGGGTTAATGCGTAGTTGAATTCTCCACCAGTCAATCCTTGGAGAATAGTAGAAATTATAAAAATATAATAGTTGGTGCAATAGAGAAGACAAATCTCCTTACTGTGTTATTTACCTCTACATTATACATGCACGAATCAATGAATAAAATGTATGTATAATAAACTTAGACAATACTAATCCATGAATTATACATCAGTTAAGACTTAATAGATTTGTAATACTAAAAAGATGAATAGAAAAATCGACCAAAGTTTACGAAATTACTTACATCCAAGTTGGATTTCGTGATCATCTAATGTGAGTCAGAGTTCAGATACCGACAGATTGGGCAACACCTCGCCCACCGCGTCGATGACATATGTAAAATGTAGAGGCGTAAGAGTTAAGCGGTGCTTATTATAACTCCCACTGACTCTATTTACAAGTGTATGGCGTTTGCAAACAGTGTGTATGTCTGATTAGTTTTGTTATATTTGTATGCTATTATGTTTAATTTTCTCTTTCTCTCACATTAAATCAAGGCTTTATTCTGAGTACATCCACGTTGAATTTGAAAAAGCAGATAAATTTGGCTGTATGCTCTCTGCTTACAATGGAAGAGGCTTTGCATGGCTATATAATATTTAAATTAATAGGTATTTTATTATTGTGTGTATATACTATACGGTAAATCACATTTTGTGATATAAGATCAATCTCTTATTTATAATCACTTCGTTAATAAATTTGACGTTAATTAATAAAATACTATGTACAACATAATTTGTCAAAGACATTTAGGCCGAGGTTGTATTAAATTGATATTAGATTTATAAATCAACATATAAACAAACTTACACACAAATGCATCATTATCATCAGCTTATTGAAGTCCACTGGTGGACATTGGCCTCCCCCTGAGGGGTATTGACTATTATCCATCCATCCACGACCCCCATACCCAGCGTAGGGTATGGGGGTCGTGGATGGCAGAGCACAGGATCTCAAGCACACACACAATATCACAAATTAAATACATATATAAACCAACACACATACACAAACCCACAATGAAATATATAAAGAAACACACACAAACACACATGCATATATATGTATATTTATATTAAATATACCTCTTTATAACGCATTCAGTTCAGACCAAGTCGATCCCATGCATAGTCGCTAATCAAAAGGGCAGTGTCCAGACGTCCCACATAGAAAGGTCAGCGCGATTATGTAAAGTTAACTTTGAGATTTATTGGTGAATCAGCAGGTGTGACAGCGCGGCTTGTTCACGTTGCTCAAGTTGTTTATCATGTCACCTATATTGTTCTGTGGGAATTTTTGTTACCGGATAAACAGTTTGTTTATTCAATATTTCCATTAATTACGATTGTGACTCTTTGTGTTTATGACATTCGGCTACCCTACAAAATGACAGATGTAGTATACTTCTGAATAGTGAGAGTACTACACTTCTGTCTATCCCTTCGGGTACACATAGGCGTTATATTTTGCTTGTATTTGTTTTAATAATTATTATTTTATTTGTAAATAAATTAAGTTTGAATATAGATTTCTTTTTGCCTCTATTTAAGTAGTTAATTTAAGTTAGTTAATAAAGTTCATTTAATGTTGTTTGTTATTTGTTGATTTTAACTGTATTCAGCAATCGGCTGAGGCAGACTGATGATGTTGATGATCAATGATCATACCTACTGGCCTCGTCATAGTACAGAAGTAAAACAGGTAACTTCAGTACCGGTGATATTTGATGATGTTTATCACTATTGTAATTTATTTGACGCCCAAAGATTTATGGTGGGCGTGACCGTATCTTTGAGTATAATTGACCTTTTATCTCCTATGTGAAGGAGGTCACAACGAAATATAATTACAAATTTAATTGCTGTCATCTCTCAAATCGTAATTATTAACCTCGACGACATCTTGAGTGATGAAACTTAATTTATAATGGAAAATTTGTACATTAAATTATTTTGTTGCAACATTTATTACCATGTACCTACCGTTTATGTAGGATATTAATGAACTTGTTCAATGATAAATACTAATACTTCATGTATTGATTTTCATAGTTATTATATTGTATTTAGTTCTATTTTATGTCACACGTTGAAAATAACGTATAAAATTAAAACTACGAGTAATTCTGTTAAGAATGATTGAACAAACTAACTAACATTATGTACCTACATATTTGTAATATTTAATTAGTTCATGTGTATTTTTACAAGTCATTACAAATTTCCCGGTTGCATCTGATGTTTATGCTGTTAACATCAGCTTCAGAAAATTTCATGTGCTCCTTAAAACATAATATACTCGAACAAAGGTTTCGCAGCCAACAAAGCATTACGATTTATTTACATATGTATGGAAATATATACATATGCATCTGAATCTGCGAACACTACGAATTCCACTCAGACTATATAAAGCCTGTAGGCTCCATTTTGCGAATTGAACTTGATTGGTGAATGGCGGTTTTCGTTCATGGCGCAAATGCTCATATAATGGACTCTATCTCACAGGCATAACGTTGAAATTGGCTTAACTGCGCGCCCGTCTGCCCAAACTCGTTGCATGAATGAATATTATTGTGTCGTGTTGACACAATGCGCTGTTGTATTTCATAAGGCTTCGCATGATTACAGCGTTAGTATATCCGGTGGCCGATGCGAAAGATGGGCAGTTAGCTTTCTAGGTTAGTCGTTAGAAGCCTGCAATTTTGATTAATGTGTTTTTGGTTAACATGCTTACAAAAAGTTTTGTTAATTTGAAATTACCACCCACTGTTATTTTAATGATTATAACGTAATAAAACTTTCCTTAGATGTGTACTTATAATTGTCGAAATTTTTTGTAATATTCGTCGTTTTATATATTCATAATCCTTTGGTTAATAATGTTTTTCTTGTACATATAATGTATTTACATGTTTTAAGTTATATAACCTAGTGTTTATTTATTTATTTATTTATTAAAACTTTTGCAGCACCTTAAAACTAAGGGATACAAG
>DWTO01004992.1:0-11065 GCA_018244755.1 Jemadia pseudognetus
GAACTCCCGGTCTCAAAGACATCTCTTGAGTAAGTGGAAAAGTTTGGTTGCAATTCTCGCGGACTACTTTCGGATGTACCGCGTATTCTATGAGAACAGCTACTTCGGCGAGTCGAAGGGATTGGCAGGGTTTCACTGGGTCCATAACTACGAGCATCGGATTCGGATGTGCCGCGACTCTTGTACGAAATACTGTTTCGGCGACTAGTACCGGGTACCGGCTGAGTATCGGTGTGAAGAGAGCTTCGCGAGTCGGACTCCGATGTTCTACGGCTCCTTCGTGAGCAACTGCTGCGACGACTAGCTGGCTGACTCTCATTGGGCAGTGAACCTCGAGAGTCGTTTGAACTGGTCGACTGAGCACTATCAATATTACTCTCCCTTTCTCTAGGTGGAGTAGACTCCCTTGAATGATGTCTATGCAGGAAATGTGCAAGGGAGTGCATTTTGTATTCTTCCAGCACGCTTCACTATGCTTGAATTAGTACTTCATTGTTTTTTAATTAACGATCGAATTATTTACGCACATACGAAGAACTTTCTGTGTTTAACATATAAAAGAGACGAATTAATAAAGCCACACCGAATAAAATATTAGAAATTCAATTTAATATAAATATACTTTAAAACATAATATCGATCAAAAAAAGAAAATGTGCTCTAAACTACACCATAAAATTATTTAACACGCCGTCCACCTTTAACATTACGTAAAGTATTTTTAGAGCCGCACACACAATCAAACTGGTTTAGTTAAAAGGATTCGAGGTCAACATGTCCTATTTAGGGAATGCATACAAGTGACGAAAGGGGAAGTGGCCGTCGGCCTTGAGAACGACGCGGATAAAAACATTTTGCACAAGACGCATGCGTAGAATAAGTCACCCCAAAAGCTGGCTCGGGTTCACTACCGCTTACTACGTTTGGACTATGAATGAACTCAAAATATTACGTAACCTTAACGCGCTCTTGAATTTACCGAGCGGCTTGGAAAGTAAATACCTACATTATACGGCCACTACGAACTTTGTAGATTAATATTACTTTGTAATACTACGCTTTAAAATTATAAAATCATTCACTGTGCTTGAATTATCACTAACACCACCACCACAGTCGTCACGTGACTCAGCTAGCCATCGTCAATATTTACAAAAACGGTTTATAATGGAAACAGCTGAATTTTTATTATCTCATTGTATTGTTAATTACATTTGATAAAAGGTGTTACCTAAGTTTATGGGTATCCTTTAATTCGTTCTGAAATAATAAAGAAAAACAAATAATAAAGTTAAGATTGCAAAAGTACAGGAACATTTTAATAAGTTAAAAATATAAACCTTACTTTAACACATCCGTTATTTATTTGAAATGAAGAGGACTCTAAGGCCAATAATACCAATATTCCCCGAAACCACTACTTGGTCCAATCAAAAACAAGAACTTTAATAGATAACACGACACACCAACAGGTCGTATTATCGCCGTCCGCCGAGCGAGACTGCCAGCGTTATAAAATTTACAAAATTCAAGAACAGTTTGCAAGTATTATTTGAAAGAAATAAATCACCTTGTTTTTTTATGAAAATTGACTAGATTAAACGAGGAAATATAATGAAATAAGCAATTCAAAGAATAAACCATTCGATTTCACAAAAAAAATTGTTTATAAAGCATTATATTCCGTGAACCGCCGACATTTGCTACAATCACAAGGTTTATAAAATGAACTCATTAATGACAAGGGCGTCTAAACTTAAATACATTCGTTAAAATGCATTCATTGAAATTTGAAACAGATACGTCGAAAATTAGTGGATGATTTCATTCAGTTGCCATACTATTCGATAAATAGTAAAACAACTTGTCAACGATACGAACTTGTAATAACGATATCTGTCTTATAATGATAATGTACTGTTATATGTCAATAACAACACAAATTGTATGTGTACTTGACATTTTTTACTTGCTTTTACTTTTACTTTATTCGTAGGCATTTACCTTATCACGCGGGTATCTACTTCTTTATTTTAAGTATCAATCGACTAGCTCGCATAATACCAATAAAATATAAATAAATAAAAATATTATTTCTCCACCATAACTTCGTTTTCTCAAATTTCGAAGGACAGTATCATGTTAACTTTATAAATGATTCTTTTACAGTTTCCACATAAAGTGGTATATATTGCGGAATATTGTTTTGTGTAAATTTTATGTCAATAACTAAATACGTGCATTTTCTTACTAAATATATTAACTATACTCGAAGTCTGATTATTACTGCAAAATTTAACCAGTCTTTTTGTCCCTAAACATTATTAAAGTTTTCCGTACTCGATTGTAGGAAAAGAAACTACCGATAAATACTATTATTTTAATTTGAAACAGACGGAGTAATCTGACACGAAAGTCAAAAACAAAAGACAATATGGAGTGGTGAAATAATGAAAACAGTCAACATTTTTTTCTCAACGGGGATAAGTAAAAAAAAGACGATAAGTGTGAATTTTAATAAGTGATCTATAATTGTACCATGTAGCTTTTATATAAATTACTAACAAAAGCTAGCTATTAACATCAAAGTAATTCGATATAACTAAGTACGAAACTATAAACTAGCTTGAAATCATGCGAAATTAATTTGAACCTAGGCAACTAGAGACAAGAAGTTTTATGTACATAACTAAATACATCCATTCATCCATCCGTTTTACAGGAACTGCTAATATCAAGAATATGAATAAAACAAATTCCGATAACTAGAATACATTTAAAGACTCAAAATTTATCAATAGAACGAACTACTGGATGAATAAATTTATATCCACGGCGTAGAAATTGACAAGCATGTGACTAGATTTATCTGATTGTGGATGTCAGCGTGAAAACTAAAGATGTATGATATCATAATCAGTGTCATTGAACTGCTTCAATCAATCAATTGTGACACATGGTTGCACACAACGTTCCTTTTATATGGAAATTATTGTTAGTTTTTAAAAACAAATTTGAAAGGCTCGGTCATTATAATATCTTTGTGAAAGCGCTACCCTCTGGGGGCCACAAGCTGTCACGCTTTTAACTGCGTAAGGATTAGAGACTTGAGACTTTAGGATTTGAGATCGCTTGTTACAGGACGTCACCCAAGGGCGACACTACCCCTAGAGTCACGACATGAATTGAGAAGCGACAGTATGGATAATTAAGGGGAATAAAATCCTAAAAAACCTTACCAAGCTTTAAGATATGTAATGTAAATAGTCTCAAAAATAACAAAAAAGAATTTCATATCAAAAAAATTAAGGTTAGTGATGAGTAGATATTTATTTTACAACTAGGTTGAGCGGCTCATTAATGTCACTTAATTGTTCTAGTAATGTACATTTTAATTCTTCTAGAAATGTTAAGATCATTTTTTATAACCTTGTCATCTCCTCTGACAATTTATCTTCAATCAATACTTAGCCGTGCCTTACTGTTTTAATAGTGGGTAAACCAATAATTGTACTTTACCATATTTTTCTTTATGCAGATAGATACTGGATACAGAACGAGATAAGATTCTACTAAAGGTTATTTAAATATTCGCATTTTATCCTACTGTCCACTCGTATCAGTGTTTTAAAACAGTTATTTGATATTTTAATCTTTCCACTTCGTTATATAAATAACATTGATCTGCAGTATATGTAAAATAATTATATATAACTAAAACATTTATTTACATTGTTGTTTTTTGTTTTCTACACTTGTTGTTATAATCCATATATATGCATTGCCTTTAAACATGGCTCAAATTATTTTAAGCGTACATCGGTCTTCATAATTTTCCTTCTCAATTACTACAAGCGGCAACAACATAGAAAACACTCCTATATACGATACTAAATAAAATATATTTTATCAATTGCGACGTTATTTATATTCGTCTCTTTTTCACTACACAAATAAATCTGACATGCATCGGTAAGGCCTAATGTAGCAAGTTTGTTTACTACGGCAATGCGCCAGCGGAGACAGACCAGCCTCGCACACGTGCCCTAGTAAACTCAACGTAAACACAGAACGCGACTTCGAACGCCTTCGAGACCCGGCCTAAGAAAAAAATATCATAAAAAAAATATTCAAAACCAACTCCACGGCCCGTCTAACGTGACGTATCACACGGTTGAATAGTCAATAATTAATCACATTTAATAGTATCGTAATATTATCATCCGAGTGTTCGGTATGCACGCGACACGTCACACACTCGCGGCGTCCGTGGGAACACTAAGTTAGTCAAATAAATAAGCAAAGAGAGAGGAAACGAGAGAGCACTAGAGTGGCGACGTCGCCGACCGCGTGGGGAACACGCGACCAGCGAGGATGCTTCGGCACGACTCTCCTCTTACCGCCATCGGAGGGAGATTTGCCAACTACCGAACAAAAAATTGTAACAGACTCGATTAAAATAGTTAATAACGAACCGCACAGTACGAATAACAATGAAATTAAGTGGTGGTCACGTGTTTGTTTTGCATCGTTTAGCATGAAGTTTACTTAGAAACAGAATTATAAACACTAACGTCTCATAAAACAACACGAACCCGACTTAACTCAGTACGACATAAAAATGTGACGGTCTCGTACAGTAAGATGTTTCGTTTATTTATAATGCTTATGTCCATACAAACATACACTGGTACCATAATAAATTTAATTATGTATTGTGCATTATTCCTTTGTTGCCGTCTTCAATATATTGTTTATTTCCGTTACCTATAAAGCCGTGTCCTTCTAATTGACTCAATTATAGACATAAGTACATATTATACTTCCGACAATCACTGAGAAACAACACTATTTGTCAGTATTTCGTTCACGTATGTTCTAATAAAACCTTAATTATTGGTATGTCTGAATTAAAACAAAACAAGGACCAATTGCAGTAAGACTATAGAGTAATCATCATTTATGACGTTTAATTAAGATCACAAAGAATATATACGTTAATTATTATATGAATATTTATAAGTCTATGCCATTACAAATTGTGTGGGTAATTTTTTAAATATTGCAAACCACAATTGCATGAAAGCGACCAGCAAGAAACCGGTTAAGAATATTTTTATAGTAATAAAAATGTAATTACTATAGAACGAGAATGCCAAAGATATCGTTGAATACTTCCTCAAGCGCCGTGCGTACACTACTTTAGGTTAGAAACTTCTACGTTACGTTCAGAGCACACACCATTTTGTTTACCAACGCACAATTATACTCGTACACACACAAGAAAAATTAAACACCCTATCACAGCTTTTGTTTACAGTGCGCCGCGTATTTATTGAAACCGTTGAATTACAACTTCCTTAAGGATACCGTGCGAGAATTCACAACACAATTATGTCAGCTTGTTACACTCAGAGAAAACCACTACCTAATTTTAATATTATATATATATATTTTTCCTGACTCAAGCCCAACTCAACGGGTGGGGTCGCGTAGCGTTCCCATGGAAAAAGCCCTCTCTTGTTACTACATAGCAACATACAAGTCTTACTTTTGTTTAGATTTAGAATTAAATAATTAATTATCCATTGTGGAAATTGAATAAATAGTTTTAGAGATCATCCAGTCTCTTCATTCATACACCCTCGTCTGCACCCATACATACTCGTAACTAGCTAACGAATACTAATAAACTGTACATATACCCTTTACTTCACGTTCAATATAATCTATGATATCTAGACACTCGGTGGCCTACCAGCATCAAGATATAATAACATGCACTAAAAGCTTTACAATGTCAATTATGAAATTCCTTCTTGGTATATCATAAAATATACATATATTACAAAATACAAATATTGCATAATAACAAATAATATAATATTTAATATAATATATTATTTACAGAACTTCCATAAACCCTTGTGATTGCGATGACTATGAAAATGTGCAGAATTTTTTTATAAAAGAATATACAGAGGGTTCAATCTTTTATTTAGTTCGTTGAATGGTAAATGGTTAAGTCATAATCATGTTCTAATGTGGATCTTTTGTTAAATTAAAAGAGAGCCGAGGGCCCTAAGCTGGGAAACTTAGATTAGCAAAAATATTACGTTCCATTAACAGTAATCGCATTACCGACCGATATTGAACCATATTTTTAATTAAACTATAAGTACTAGCAGATTCTCTTTAAATTAACAAATTTATTTATTCCATACACCTGACAATGAAAAGGAGAAATGTTATTATTCGAAAAAATTAAATATTAAAATAAAATGCTAATACAATTTATCTGGTGTCACATTTTAATTATTTGCACCCAACACAGCCGACGACCAAAGTCAAGTGTGTTTTATACAAATTTGCGCACTGAGCAACCGTAGTATACATACATAATTAATTAACCCATAATAATATCTAGATAGAAATACATAGATAAAAAATATCTAGTCTCGCGACGTGACAACATTACAAGTTCGTGACAAGTTCGGTCAAATAATTTATTTCTCTGTTTCTATTAAGTGTTACGTTCAAAATTGTAGATAATGTAACAAATGGTATGAGACTTTTCATGCTTTTTTAAGTTTAATACTCACTGTTCACGTTTATATTCATAGTAAATAAAATTCTCCTCACGGATCACATCGACACAATGCACTGCCTATTTTAAGCACAAAGCAGAAACGGCTAGAACATAATAATACTTCGATTTTCGAAGAGGGAATACTTAATTACTTTCCTAAGACTGAGGCATAACGTTCTCGAAGCTCCATCATCGGGAACAGCAATACGAGCATATCAGCCCCGAAAAGCAATTATAAGTTGGGTCGTGTTCGAAATTTTTAGTTTAATATTTTAGTTTAAATTACATTTTTAATATCTTAGTTTAAATTACATTGACTATCAATATCACCAATACTGGCATTTTATGTTCTTGAGCAATTGTTCTGGACCCTTACTGTTAGATAATCCAGTTCTTGAACACACACACATGCAAAGGGACAGGCAAGAAGCGAGGTGGAATAAATGTTCCTACTCGGGGATACGGATGGCCAGCCGTAGTAAAACACAACATTACAGCCAATACAAGAAACATAAGTTTATGGAAACGAATTGTATAAATAATTACCTATATATATGATCAGTTGTGAGACTGCGAGACGTAAAAGATTTCCGCGCGCTGGCCACGCGCCAGATGTAGCTTTGACAGTGCCCGCATACAGCGAACGAAACGTACGAACGGAGTTCACGGTTGATATTTTGACGTATCATTTATTGTCTGTTGATGCATTGTATGTGTAATTACTCGTTATTTGTTTGGATATATCGGGTACGAACGCAAAATATAGGGACCGCCAACTAATTTTATCTAAGATGTCAATTACGAAATTGAACGGTTCGTATAATCGAACGTGAATTGAAATTGAATGATATCACTAAGAATTTGTACATTTCAATTGTAATGTGTATTTTTTGTTTTCATTATTTACCACAATTGTAAATAACGAAAACAAAAAAAATATAAGTAAATCCAAAAAATATGCCAAATAAAATTTACTTTAGGTAATGGTTTTTAATGTTACGCATGTTGTAAGTTATGTAATTCTTTACTTTCGATTACTATGTAATTATGCGTATTCACTATATACACACACCCATATGCTTAAATAAAAAAACCTAAAAAGCTTTTCTTTGTTTCCGTAAAGAACAGCTGGTCAACAGTAGCTCGTGTAAGAAAACTGGGTACATATAAATAGCTTCAAGTCAATGACATTATGTCCAAACAAAATATATTGAAGGTTACACAACGTAAGTATCATCGATCAAACGAATCAGACGACCTATCGGGCAAAATATTTGATAAAGCCAGATTATCCCAAATTGAATTAATATTCGGGTGCTCGGTTTAATTCGCCAATTGAATGTGCAAAAATTTGATTACGGCCTCACGATACTTGTCAACAGTGCTAATTAGACGAGCGGGTCGGGCCAGCGATGTGAGTGACGAAATCTTGGCTATAACTACGAACCTTCAACGTCGGCACAGACCAAGCTGTAATAAATATAATACTTGTATATTATAGCAACGCTTATTATGATGTCTTACAATATATTTTCCATAGTAACGTTCTCGTGACCGCACACATACTAACAACTCGCACCTATCGCAGAACATATCGCGGTATAGCAAGACATATTATTGCGCAGTAATGACCGCTAAAAGTTATATTATATGTAGTATAGGTACCGTCTGTGATACTTTGCTATATTAGGCACAATATATTACGTAACATCACGCCTGTAATGCCCGAAGCGAAAAGCAGAGGAATGTAGCACACTCCCACGTTTCATCAGTTACGTTTACGTCCTACTATGGATTAGGTGGTGAGCCTATTTCCATACACCGGAAACATATCCTGACTCCGAACCACTACAAGAAAATGTAAATTAGATCAATTCGTTAATGGCCGACCATGGAATTGAACCCAGGACCTCCCAATCGGCAGTCGCGCTCGCAACCAACAGTACCAACGAGGCAGTTATTGTGTTAATATATTGATACATACGCAATACGCGCACGCACACACATATATGTATATTATTTTGTATGTGTATGAGTGTGTATATATGTATATATATTATGCAGCGCTGTCTGTGACAACCTTAAGATTTGCCCAGCACGATAACACGCGGCGAGTACTAATTGAATGCACTTAAATGCAATTTAATAAACTATGCCCTCACACATCTTACTTCTGCCTTGAGGCGTATTTTTATTTCGTCGACGTCATGTACTTACTACATTAGTTTCACTAAATACAATAAATTCTATTAATAACATTTTATCTAGTATATCATGACGCAGGCAAACATGGAACTATACGTGTAATAAGTTTACATTTTCGTTATAATGATGTTAAATTTTAAACGGGTAAGCCATTAAGATACACAAATGAGCCGCATGACTTGACTAATACATTTGGTTTAATGGGGGAATAATTAACATTAATTAAATTATTACCATTATTTAGCGGGACTTATTCACGTGTGTGTTTATGCCTAAATGTTAAATATCTCGGCGAAACTTCACACACGGCCTGGGCCTGCTAAACTGAGCTAAGCCTGTGTAATTGTATGACTATTATTATGTATATACAATGTCGAAATACCTACCTATCTTTGTGTAGCTTCACATACCGTCATCTGAACTGATTTCAAACTAGGAAGAGCCTGTGAAATAGTATGGTGTTGAAATTGGTAAAACATTTATTCGGATGATATAAATGTAAGAACTGATCAATGGCGATAACATTCTATTTTTGGCATTATATCTTCTCTACTTATCCATAAAAGGACCGGGCGTGATGGCACAAAAATAATATTATAAGAAACGTGTACATATTAAATTATACATTGTAGTCCGTTCTACCAATGACCTTTTCCGGTGTACTGCAACCGCCGTGTTAGTTCAATGGAGATTAAGGAATCGAATCAGGATGTAACACATTGCAAGTACAATACTCGTGCATCATTTGCCAACGGTTTTGTAGTAGCCGTTGGAACGCCCTCGCAGGAATAATTTAAAGTACCTATGAGTCTGTTTATTTTCTGACAGTCACAATGAATCTAACTCGACGAGCGCAATGACCGGACTTCGTTTATACAAGTTATTGGTTATGGAAGCCTTGATTCTAAACACTCAGGGCGCTTTCGTCCAGCGAATGCCATTCGTGCCCAGATGTATAGATAAATATACGAGTACAATCGTGAAAATTATTTTTTTATGCAATGTCCAATATTAATACATAAGTATATCAAATTTCTAATTTGTTCAATTATGCAGTTTGTGCAGTTGTGCAGTTTGTGCAGTTGTGCAGTCCTGCTTAATACGGATACCCGGTAGCTGAAGCTGCGACTTTCTTCACGCTATCGTGATTAAAAACATTTTCAGATGTAAAAATTCGTCTTCACCTTTACCGGAATAATAGGCTAGTACTAAGTATCACTATACATTTTAACCATCAGTTGATGATTTTAACCATCAGATTAAAAAACCTGTTAAGTTTTCGAGATCTGTACGAGGAACGCAAATCATTGCGATTACTATTTTTAAAAATTAAATTTCATGTAAGAACTATCCTCGTTATTACTATCTCATTGATAATTATCAATAATCCGTCATCTGATGTCACATAATATATCCATACATACATACACATAATACCTCCGGTTGATATATTCTGTTTTCAATATAATACTAAAGCTACTGAATACTACTAACATACTACTAAATATTCGATAAATAAATAAAATATTCGAGAGATCTTACAATAAGATATTAAACAACGAACAATGAAAAATAAAGCACAACTTACCTCCATGGTGTTGTTGTTGAGCTATCACCCTCTGAAATAGAATTAAAATAAAATAAATAAACAAAAAAAGAAAAAAAGGCAAAATTATAAAATTATACTCAAAACGAAAAGATTAAAATAATAGAAGATTTTAAAATTTATAACAAGAAGAATAAAAAAAGCATGAAGAAAGAGAAAATGACAAGTATTAAAACAACACAACATAAGATACACACATGTGGAAATATACAAGATATAAAAGCCAATAAAATGCGAATCTCGTAAAGGATGCGCTATAATGAAACTAATGAAGATAAATAGGAAGGAATGGCTACTGTAACGCAAATTTCCTGGTTTCCTTTCGCCATAATGTTCTGTATTGATACATATGTATATCGATATATCCTTTAGTATAACATCAGTATTCAACTGTCATGGGAACTTTAAATATTGTAACGATCGTAGTCTGAGTATAATGATACGTTTACGATGACATTAGTGAAAAAAGATCACTATATATATGTGTATATATATGTATATATGTATGTATATATGTATATATATGTGTGTACATGTATATATACATACTAGAGGCCACCCGCGACTTCGTCCGCGTGGAAACCCTACTATAACGTTCAATAGTATTTGCGTGCATCCCGTGTAAATCCCGGTCTCTCGGGAACTACGGGATAAAAAGTAGCCTA
>DWTO01004993.1:0-11065 GCA_018244755.1 Jemadia pseudognetus
TGCACGCCGGTTTTGTAGGCTTCTGACTCCCCCATCAGCCAGTATCTGGCCTATTTGATCAAGATAGGTGAGTCTTGTAATTGTCATAAGTAATTTGCGATTATTTTGGTCGCGACAAAACATTTCACCTTAAAACATTTCTCTTCACGAATCCTTATAAAATCATATCAAACAAACAACTATCAGGGATAATTACGACGGCGAACAGTAGTAGCTACTACCCGCGGGGTCTAATTCTGAAACCCCCCTCAATATAATCGCGTTCATTATCATCGTGCTCTGATACCACGCTAAACTACTGGTCAGTGGTTCTCAAATTCTCTCCGTGCGATGTGAACATTAAAACGTAAATGGAACTGATCGGATTTTGTATATTGTGTATTCCTAATCGATTATCTGGTGGTGTATTTAATTTAATAAAATTCGAAGATCAGATATTTCCTTTATTTTATATTATTTATTATAATTTTATTATAGTCCTTGTGTACTCTAAGGTGTACAGGTTTCCTCACGACGTTTTTCTTTGAACGTTATAGCGAGTGATATACCTATGACTTTAAAACGTAAATTCTGTTAAGAGGTGCCTACCAGGATTTGAACCCGGGCCGTGAGCTGAGACTCCAGAACGAGAAGCTTAATTTCAAGCCATCAAGCTATCTCCACTCTTAGTGACATAGGCTATCACTTAGTTTGACAGATTCTTTATTTCGTGTCGATCTTACATTGTAGCCAACAGAATGACTATTGTTCCGGCCAAAAACACTTTGAGAAGCGCAGCACCAGAGCCATTACGTGCCATTAACGTGCATTAAGTTTTTTTGATTAGCTCTAATTAAGCCAACGGCGGGCTACCAAAACATAGAATTTATTCCTACCACCTAATTGTCTCATAGGTGTGACAGCCATTATTTTAATTGCGAATGAAGCTTTTAATTGTCGCTTACGCTTCTCTCTATGTGCTTTTAATGACGCTTCATAATGTATTATGTAGCATTCTGTCCTTATTCACCTATTTACAACTCGCCCACAACGTGGCCCGCGTCTTGGTAAACACTGCACTCTATATCCGCCCCTAGTATTATAATCGTAAGGGCTAAATTAGCATGTACAATGTATCAAGTCTTTTTCGCGTCCGTCGCCGCACACTAATACCAGTTCATAAAAGAATACTCCAGTTTACGTAAACGCTTATTTATGAAGTGTGTTTATATTGTCGCGTTAATGACAACCTGAATTCTCCACTGTTTCTGTTCGACTTTTAAACATGGGGTAGCGTTGATTCGAATTGGTATTCCATCGTAAGTAAATGATGGTCTCTTTGACATTTGTCATGTGTGACCTGTAATAATCGAAATAGACCCTGTGTTTTGACTTTAATTATTTGACTTTTTTTCTCTACACTTTACTGTTTTTTATATGAATTACTCGTTTTGTTTTTATCATATTAATTTGTTTTGTTTTTTCAGTGGATACACTTTTTATTTACTGGCAAATCAAATTAAAGGTTCTAGACGGTGTGGTTTTCAGCTTTAGGTTTATTTCAGTTTGTCATAGGAAGGAATTGTGTGGAAAGGAAAGGAATTGCCATATTAGGTTAGTTGGATTGCGATTCGACAAGCATGGTTGAAGAAGAGTGTTTGTCTCATATGCGCTTTTAAAGTTATTTCCATTATGCATGCCTCCTTGTTCGTGTTTCTTGCAAGCCAATCGGGAGGTCCTGGGTTCAAATCCCGGGTCGGGCACTACTGGATTTTCCTAACTCTAGATTCCTAGTGATAGCTCGTAGCCTGGATTTGAGATAATATATGGCAATAGACTCACTACCTATTCCATAGTGAGACGTGAAACGTGGATATGTACCACACTCGTCTGTCTACCCATTAGAGATAGGCGTGATGTTACGCTTCATCAATTGCAGGGACAGTTCATAATTGTGTTATCGGGGAAAAAAATCACCCAAAGTACAGTCGCATACAAAAGTGTTCGCGTCGCATTAATCCCCCGCTTTGGAATGCACTAACGTAACAAATTAGGCTGCCGGGGGACCGTTCGATGCTACTTACCATACCTGCGCGGCCTAGTATTTTTTCAGAGGCATTTTTACATCCTTTTTTAGCCATTTTCCATGGAGCGGGCGACCCGTCCTGCAGGCTTCCTTTTTTTTGCGAAATCAGTAAATTGCATATTTGAAAAACTACCGCCAGTAGGGGGCGTGCCGATCGAGCTCGCTTTTATTCGAGTCAAATTTATATTTAAGGAGGGAGTTGTGTATTTTCCCTGAATGCAGCCAGCCACTACACAGGCGGGTACGTATCGGACGTGTTCATCTGTATCCGGGTATGAATTTGGATGGAATTGTTATTTCCCATTTTTTCTTTAATATTAGTATTAGTTGATGGAGCTGTCAGAAATTTTCAAAAACGGCAATAAACAGGCTAAGTTCTTAAAGATTGAGATGTTTGGTACCAGATGCTTTCTGTTTATCCCTTAAAAGACCTGGCGTGATTATCTAATAATAATAATATAAAAATTGATCAGAAAAGCTTAATTTAGATCCTTGATACTTAAATGAAATATTTTGTACCGCTTTGTATACATATATAAGTCTACTTAAGTCTGTTATCTTATATCTGTGTAACGAAGGTGTCGGAAAACAAAATTGCAAAGCAAAAAGAAAAAAAAAGCTTAACCGCATCCATTCGAACAATTACATTTAAACACGTATTTTGCGCGCCTAAACAACCATTCGTTATACTTAACGCGAAAAAACACAGTTCGGAAGGCCATCTACAAAATCTACGCCTATTGTTCTTGGTTGAAGAAAAAAAAATGAGGAATCAAAAAAGAATAATAATAATCACCACGTTCACTAATTGCGTTCCCACTTTAAAATTTGACAATGGAATTCATAAATTCAAATTTGGTACTCGAACGAACAAAACGTACAATCGTGTGCAGAAGTGCTCACGCGCGGCGGGGGCCGGCTCGGGCGCTGCGGCGCACGCGCGGGACTCGTATGTGTAATGCTTTTATAGATCTCATTGCGCATTTTTATTGTAATTTAATAGATTTTTTAATATCCTTCAATATGGGACGTAAAACTAACTGGTGAGATGAGGAGTGTACTACATTCCCATGCCCTCCTTTTAGGGGATCACAAGCGTGATGTCACTTTTTTAATAGATTTCCTATTAAAGTCAAATTGTATGTATAATACTTTATTTTAACTTTAATCTTCCAATAACTTGTAGGATTGCACTAGTTCTCATTTTTATATGTATATATTCTGCAAGTTATTATGCACTTGGGGCAATTTGAAGTCTGACGCTTAATGCCCCCTGGATTCATTATCGCTCTAGTTGATAAATTAAATATAGGTACGTTTAAGGTACAGCCTAAAGAATAAATGTATTTTGTTTAATTTCTTGACAATCGAACTGCAAATCTCTCCTTGACGATTTAGACTTACATAATTCTATTTGAAACCAACGTATTCATAATATAAATTAATAAATTCTAATATCGAAACATAGTCTAAAATGTATTTAAATTTATAGCATCATACGTTTTGCTACAAAATTGCACATAAGGTTATGATCTCTCCATAGATTTCATCCAATTATTTTAAATTATTTTCCATTGTTTTTATATCATTTAAATATTTTTAATGATATAAATATATTAGAGTTATAAGTAACTTCACGTTTTAATGTCAAATTAACATGATGTGAAAATGAAAAAAAATGTATCCAATTTTTTTCACGTTGGATACACAAACGCCTAACAAACTATGCGTGTAGGTACGCTAGCGAAAAAATATCCACTCCGTCCGCTGATCACATCTGTAATCCGGTTACAGAGCGATAAATGAAAGGTAATTGGAAGGAAATTACGCAATAAATGGGAGGTTATTATTGAATTTAATGTTAAATTAATCGTAAGCCCCCTCTAACATCTGTCGCGATCGCCCCCCGCGGCTCCGCGCCCGACGCTCCGTGCTCGATGCTCGACAATGAGTTTCGTTATTACGTTACTCGTTATGTAAGGTGAGTGCTTTTAAACAAATTCAGAGTCCAATGTTTTGTTGAGTGCGTTAAGTGTTTCGGCTCGTGGCCGTTGCGCGGGGCGTCCGCGTGGGTCCGGTAGTCGAAACGGGAATCGATTTTCGAATATCGATTTTTAGATATCAAAAATGCGAGTTGTGATGACGGTTTCAAATTTAGAAGACTCAACGTATATTGGTGTTATACCCTTATTGCAGTGTACTAACATCAGTGTCTAATTTTAAACATTACAAGTGCCTAATATAATCCTTCTCAAATAAAAAAATTGCACTGGTTATTCCAGTGAATGACATAAAGAATTAAGGGACATTTTTGTCTGCCTTACCTTACAAAACTATCCAACTGCAAAACGCTAAACATCTTGTATATAAATATTAGTAACGTACAAATAAAAAACAAGCATTTAAATTCTTGTCTTAAAACAGTAATGAAGATTTAAATGTAGTCAACGGTATTCCAGGAAATAGGAAGCTGTTCAAGCAGCTATTTTTATCCTTGCAAACAGGCATAGCGGCCACCTGATGGTAATAGGTCACAGTCGTCTGCGAAAATTACAACACCTGAGTGGCCAAAGAACGCCACCTTTTCTTGAAGAACCCCATACGATAATGCCACTTCAAGGAACGCTTATAGCTTTGTTTCAAACTGTTTACTAACAAGACAAATCAATCTTCTATAATAGGTACTTTTTATCTAATAAGCGGGAAGTGGAAAGGGGATGAGATCGAGACGAACGGAAGCTTATTATTATAAAAAATTCTATCTCTGCATATACCGTGTTGGGATGATCTTTTATCGGTATATTTATTTTGTTCTTCTATTCATTGAATATTGTTAAACATTGATAGGACATTTCTTCAGGGTTGTCTCTCGTTTTAATACCTACTATTTATTTCTAATATTATCATGGTTTCAATGTTGCGTAGTGTAATATACTGTATATTACATATTGTACTTTCTGTAAATGTTGACGAGATAAGGTACAGTCCGCTTCACAAAATTTCACCGCGATTGATTTGAACAGATCGTGATGAAATTTTGGTGAAATACTGGAACGGATCTCAGTAGCGCGTTATCCACGATACGAGTATTCCAAATTCGCATTTCAAAAATCATGGATGACCCGACATAATATTTAAATATTCCCTGATATTTGAGTGGAAAAAATCGTCCGATATATCGTTTACTCAAAATATTTCATTGATGCGTTTAACTATACATAATGTAGGTATATTTGTTAAGGATTAAATTTATGAAAGATTAAATGAAATTATAATTATAGGGTCTGGTACCGCCGTCCGACTTATTACATATTTCTATTCGATGGAGATGGAAGAAAAGTATATACATTGTGTACATATATACTAGAAAACAAACAGTTTGTGATATAATCGAATCGATATTTGACTTATCACACCATGCAGTGTGCCCACGATGGGCTAAGCAGAGGAATGTAGACCTCTCATGTTCCACCTGTTATCTTATAGATACGTCCCATGGAGATAATGGGTCCCATGGGGGTGAGCCCAATACCATACACCGGGCACGAATCCGCAGTACATCATGACAATACAACTAGTACTCAAAATAACTCAAAATAAAAGACGAATGTAGAAAAGAAAGTTGATAGAAATGAAATGATGTTTTAAATTAAATGACCTGCCATTATTATTTTTATAATAAGAATTTATTAATGTTTTTACACTAAAACTGTGAATGGAAAGAAAACAGTGTTTAATAAAGTTTCTGAAGCCCAGTGCACAATTGTCTAATGAATCTACCTTTAGGGTTGAATTTATTATAACGTCAATTCCTGTTGTTGACATTAAATGAACCTGGTACTCGTATGAAGAGGCTATGCTGATTCAGAAATCATTCAAAAGTGAACCAAAGTTTATTTTCACGCGTGGAGTTCTGGGCAATCGGTTAGTATAGCGTAGTGGAGGTTGTTGGACCCTAACTACTGAGCCGGGGGTTGTGGGTTCGATTTATATAGCGGTAAATCATAGCGCGATGAGCAGAACCTTTTATTTTGTATATGCGTCTAAAATTATATACGTAATAATAATAATATAATATCTCGGGACATCTCCACACACGGCCATCTGATCCCACAGTAAGCATCAAGAGAGCGTGTGGTATGGTAACCAGACGATTGATAAATTTCACGTATATATACAGATATATAATAGTAATACATTTTACACCCAAACAGAACAAATATCCGTGACCAACAGACAAAAATAGGGTCTGACTGGGAATGGAAACCACGACCCCGATAAGGCCAGTCGATAAGTTTTTAACTTGGGAACCTAAATGGCTTTTAATATGATCGCTTGTGTGATATTCTTAGTGTGTATCATGTATGTAGTATCATGTGTGTATCATGTGTGTATCATGTATGTGTGTATCATGTATGTGTGTAGCATGTATACGTACAGAGATAAAAGATATATATTCACGGGGATCCCCGAGGTAAATACAATGCTCCACATGGGATCATCCTAGGATCTCATGCAGCCGCTATCAACTGACTCAAAGTCATATTATATTCTGCTTGTTTCACAATACGTCCCTCGATTCCTGGTGTCCAAACCCAAACTTCTCTACTTCAATGGGCATCTGTTCTATAACATCGGGAATTTTGAACAAAAACAAAATTCAGAAAAAAACAATTCGATGTAGGTATTACTGAGTGATGAAAATAATTATCAAATTTATAGTCTTTTTCTATATCAAGGGTTGACTTATTAAATTTCTCCAGCTGTCAATCATGTCTGTTACCAAAAACGAGCATGACCTAATTCACTACATTGAAAACATAACTACATATTTAATAATATAAAAAGTCAAATATAATAAACTCCCAGCGACAGATCTAATTTCAATGTTGATATAAATAGTATCAACTTAAAATGGATATATCCAAAGTAGTAACGAGCGACTATAATATCTTGATCTATGCATTCGAATAGTGTTCCATGCTAGTGACCGCATTTCAAAGCGTACCGCGACGTGTAAAAAGCTAATAAAACCCCGTTAGCTGCTAAACTCGCGAATGATAATCCACCCCCGCCTCCTCGGACACGAATTTGTCTGTTCAATTAATTTTTCTCGTCCGCTCTGCGGCGCGCACACGTATCGAGTCGCCGCGACACCCGAGCGCGCGTCTGCATAATACATCGCTATACGCTGTTACTGTACGTCGGACTTTAATTATATATCTGCTACAATTTCGCCTTTTTTCGAGTATTTTTCACAATTCCTCTCCCTAACACCCCCAGTCCACCCTCCGGACGGGCACGGTAAAAAACGCTTTGTGCGTGTGTGTATCGGCTCTGGCCGGCGATTTAACGGCGAGCGGCGGCCGCGTGGCCCGCGGAGCCGGCTCCTTGCGTCCGCGCCTTCAGGCCGCGCTGATAACCAGCCGCGCCGTTCACCGATAAAAACACACTTAGACATTTTAATGCAATTAAGCTTGTAGAATACGACGGGGGGAGAACGATAAGCCCCGCTCAACTTTTCCTGTAACAAGCTGTTATTTCACGATTTAAAATCGGTTCTCAACCCGTTAATGACGCGAGTACAAGTGCAGATCGGCGGCTCCGTTCGGCCGCGGACCAATCTATTTAATAACCCCCGCCGGTGACACCCCACCCGGCGGCCATCGCCAATTTTAACCCCCCATGAGCCCCCTAGCACCCGCCCTGAAAAAAATCCGGAGCGTTTTAAAATTAATGAGTAAAAATCTACACACACACGGGCGCGAGGACATATGAGTGTGTGACGTCGGTCCAATGATGCCTTTGACAAGCAAATAATGATATGTAATAGTGTTCGGGAACATTGCGTGGGCGGCGGTCTTGCGTCCGATTTCGCTCCGGGCACGATCTGCGATCGCGTAGCCTTTTCCATTAGGACCAACTATCCGAGAGAAAAAATCAAGTACAAATTGAAAATTCGTCGGTCCGGCCGCGCTAATTCCGAACGGAGCGGCGCCGCGGCGCGAAGCGAACGCAGTTAGATAACATTTGTAGAGGCGAGGGGAGAGCGGGGTGTCACCCTACGCAACGCCGTTTTTATTTTGGCCGGCCTTTGCCCCCATACCCCCTTCGTTCGTCCAACTTCATCTGAATAATTACTGATTTTTTCGTGTACCGCTGATTATTTCGAATGTTATTTGCCGGTGATAATTTCTCCGCTCGCTCGTTCGTCCGCGCCGGTCAGCGCTCCGCTCGTTTGAATAACGTATATGTTGTTAGTACGTCAAATTTTATAAATGTATTTTCTTTTCGGCACCGGTCATGTGAGCTTTGCTACTATACACGATTGATTCAATCAAACGTTGTATTAAACTCTCATTCATATAAAAACTAGACATCAAATAGTTCGAAAGTTTAAAAGTTCAATTCAACTAACAGTCTTCTTAAAAAGATCTCGATAATTTTCAAAGGAATTAACCACTAGAGATCTAACAGACGATTACAACACCAAAGTCAAATAAAGGGCTGGTTTCTCGTTGAAATTATAGCGGTAAGTAAATCACGGTATGATTTAAAGATGCGCAGTCGAGTACAGAATGTATTCCACTACACTTAACATTTTACAGATTGTTAATTTAAAGCCCATAGAGGTATATTGGGCTTCAGATATCTTCACTAACAATAATAAAACCAAATAATTAGCATGAGATTTACACCAAAATACATAGGAACTACGAGAACAATGAGAATGTTATATAATTGAGTACAACAAAACAACAGAAGACATTCAGAAATGTAACACACACTACAGTACAAATTATAGCTATAGATCCACATAGTTATTGACTCATGTACATATTATGCTACAGATTATCTAACTTTCCCAATCAATAAAGACGAGAAATAAAATTATTTAAACACATTTTACACAAGACAGCGAACAAAGTTTTGCGGAACGGCCTGAGTAATTGACGATATTTATTCAAAGAGCGACCTGGCAAAGCGGGCGGAAACATAAAAAAGTAATTAAAGCACTAATCGAAAACTCTAATTATTATGCTTATTCGACAAGTGACAAGTCGAGCCGATGGCGATCGCTTTGGCAAGGATTTCGGTGGGACCACCCACCACCCCTCGGGGCCGCATTTTTTCAAGCCACCACCAAAAGGGGTTGATTTTTTAAACTGATGACGCGCTTTCATTCCGCGCCGTGCAACTTGGCGCGCGGCTGTATGTGTGCCGGTCGCTGATAAATAAATAAAAAGAAAAAAATCGACAAAAAAAAAATTATACGCGAACGCTTTGTCGATAGTGCCCGTGTTCCTCTTTCGCGGTATATCTAGTGCGGCTCCGTACGTTCGGAAACCGAACTTTTCGTAACAATATAACTTTTGACGTGCGCTTAAAGTTTTTTTTTACAAACGTTCTTATGGAATGAACGTTGTACGGCCAGTGACAATCGATTTTAATTTCTCATGATTTACTAACAAATCAATTAGACGTTTTTAATGTAATCTTGTTGATTGAAGTGTGATCAAATTGCTGACTTGGGCGGTGATATTATTCGAAAGTGTCGCGGAGTTCCGTCGCCGGACATTTTTATATGATGAAGTATGCAATGAAGGAATTATAACAAAGTTGTTCCAAGTTAGCTGCAAATTGCTCGCGTGGGGAGAATGACATTGTCCTTTGTAAGTATTACTTGTTAATCGTTTCTTTAAACGGCAAGTTTGATATAATATCGCAGTGGATATTATTAGTACTTTATTACTTTTTTGTGAAGATGTAATGAAATTACCATCATAAAAAATGTGCTTAAATTTCATGTATTATATAATGTTTTATTATTTAATGGTGTGTTTAATTTTTGTCTTGTGTAAATTTTTTTCGGATGATTTTGAACTACTTATTATAATAAAATATCAAAAAACATGCAATATCATTATGAATGAATTTAGTTAAGCTATTAAGAGTTAATTAAATGTATGTACTTTTACCTCGTCTACACTATTAGTATCAATTTTGTGCTTCATAAGTTAATTTTAAGATAAATTTAAGATAATTTTCAAATTAAACGCATATTATTAATTGTAACCTTAATCCAGTGAATAATAGTAACAAAAATATGATTATTAATCGTTTTCTTGATTGATTGCGCTAATCTTGTATTGCCAATGTTGAAGAAAACGTTGTGGATATAAAATCTTGATCGTAGATAATCAGGCGATAATAATTAAAACAGAAATTAGATACCACTTTGAGAAAAACCTAATTTATATTCATAAGCAATATTAATATTCTAAATGCGTAATACAATCAGTCTGTCCGTCACGTTTTTAACTTAACAGCGTAGAAACGGTTTTTGAAATGTCGAGTTGTTATAGCTTAGTATATTATTGGTACTCATTAATAAAACACCACATATTTAAAAAATAATGTATTAAATTGCATGGTAATTGCTAAGGAATATTAAAAAGAAAACATTAAACCATTGTAACATTACATGAGAATTATAATTCAGTGCGAACCAGTTCGCCCGCGAGAACTAGTGAACAGCATAAACAGGATTGAAACGGTTTTAAAATCATTGGATACAAATCGATAATAATCATTATTAAATCTCTATAATCGGACAATATAGCCCGAGGTGTGGCAAAAAAACATCATAAAACCGGAATAAAGAGCCCGACAGAACATAATTATCTCTTCCACCTATTGCTATACGTAAATTAATTACTGTACCAACGATACTAGTCGATTATTCCGACAAGGTCATACTTAATTACGATACCGATAATTTATAACATCGATATATCTATGTTTTACTTAGAAAAACATAATCGATTTAATTATGTCATAATACTAAGCTGCACGTGTGGCTTCAATTGTGGTGGACGTGTTTTGTTCTGTAAATTTTATTATTC
The DNA here is from genome assembly GCA_018244755.1 of Jemadia pseudognetus. Lineage (NCBI taxonomy): Eukaryota > Metazoa > Arthropoda > Insecta > Lepidoptera > Hesperiidae > Jemadia > Jemadia pseudognetus. The sequence continues at coordinate 10,972 of DWTO01004993.1, forward strand.
GACTCTGACGGATTTAAGGCTGCCTCGTTGGTCGTGTTGGTTGCAAGTGCGACTGACGATCGGGAGGTCCCGGGTTCGATTCCCGGGTCGAACA
>DWTO01004994.1:0-11064 GCA_018244755.1 Jemadia pseudognetus
TGAAACGTGGGAGTGGTTCTGCATTCCTCTGCCTACCTCTTCGGGGATTACAGGCGTGAAGTTACTTTTTTTTTAATACTAAATATTACACCGTCTACAGTAAGCAGGGTAATAGGCACGTGAAGCTTTGCTGGTGCATCGGTAAAGCGTCGTTAAATAAGTCAATCAACTTTGACAATGGCACGTGAACTAATCGAGCTAATGGTACTAGCCGCCTCTATTCAATAGTCTTGTCACCAATTTGTCACTAACAATTAACCGTATTTACACCTATACTTACTAATATCAACTATGTATAATTTCTAGGAGTAGCTCGAAATTTGATTTGTGCCCGGCGTATGGGAGTAGGTTAGCGTCCTATTTCCTACAGGGACGTAATAGTAACTAGTAAGACGTGGGCGTATACTACACTTCTCCGCCTATCTCTTTGGGGATTACAGGCGTGATGTTAGTTCTTTTATACTTACTAACTAAACCAACTGCTACTATGAGTCCTATTCCTACGTTAGAGGTCGGTTCCATGTGTCTAAGGGCGGTAGAATCCTGTTTGACTGCAGCCTGCCCGTATGCTACTCTCTTCACTAGAACGCAGCATGTCACTACGCGTGGAGAGTGTACGTTATGTGACGTTTCCGATAATCACCTTAAGTGTTGATAAGTCGCTATAAATATATTAATCTTTTGTGTTCATTTATCGTTCGTTTTGTCGCGGAGAGATCTTTAATGGGGTAAGCTGGCTATTAGTAAAAGTTATCTATTAAAATTAATGTTGATACTAATATGTTTTTATTATTACGTTGTCTTATCATTTAACTTAAGATAAGCTACATTTAACTCATAATTATAATTATCGTCATCAGTCCAATGTTGTATATAGGCCTTCCCCTATGAGCGCCAACACTTCCTGTTCACAACTTGGTTGGTGACATTACATAATATCACGCTTATATTTCCTTCAAGAGGTGGACAGAACAGTATATTACTGTCGCTTTTCACTCGTTATATAATATTATAGCATATACAAGTTTAAGTATTACCATACAACGTGTAGTTACGTGAGTGGGGGATACATAATAGGATTTCATTGAATATGCAGCACCTCTTTGATCACTGTATGTGTGTTTCAATAAGGGCACGGCCTATAATTTACATGGAGGACGGCTATAGGCTGATGATGATGTAGTTTACGTCATAATATTGTTTTTGCAATACAACCTGTATATCCACAAAAATATTTATCTAGTGTTAATTTTTTAAGTACTTAACTTTAAGTACTTAGTTAATATAATTGTAAGCACTATGTAACCGTGAAGAGGTATAAATACACAAATTATGTTGAGGTCTCATTAAATGACGTCACAGTAGTAATTTTCAGGTGACGTTAATAAATTATTACGTTCATTAACTCCTTGTGTATAAGCACTCATAAAACTAGATGTTGTCGTTTAGAATATGTATGGCTAATAACTACTTGACATTATGACATCATATTGTCGTTTGTTTCTATCGGTGTTAGACTTTTGGGAAGGTTATTTTTACATGGAAAAATCATATCTCTTTTAAACAATATGTCGCGATCATTCTGATTTTCTTTTACATAATAATTATTATACTATTTATATAGCGATTATATTTATTAAAGTATGAAAAACTACTGATGACTCTTGAAAAAATCCCATAAATATAGAATCGTTGGCTATTAATATTACGCATTATACGCAGGGATCTTAAATATATCTCCCATCATATTGTAGTGCCGAAATTTACGATGAATTCGTTTGGCCAGTATCCAATCCGGAAAACTGGCCTGTTAGGTACGTACGTTTTTATAGCCAATTTAACAGCGTGGGTCGCTATAGATACGATAGCCAAACAAAGCTGTGGCTTAGAATAAGCTAATAAAGCATTAAGGTCTTATTGCATGGTGTTAAAATTTAATCTCGCTTAAATCGTCATCTTTCGAAAACAAAGCAAGGCCACAGCCATACAGAAAGGTGAGACAGGAAGCACAAAATTGAATGAGATAATTGGCTTGTATAATTTATGGACCTATTTATAATTTGATATTCATCATTATATTACATTTTAGTTGTAATGTGTGGAATGACATATGACATCCTAAAAAACCATAACCATATCTTATCCAATCATAATCACTCATACTGTTGATTTTGGGAATTTGCATACAAAACTACTCATGTATTCCGTAATATTTGTAATAGGCATTAATAACATTACGCCGGTACTTCGTCGACGGGGTAGTCACAGTGTACCTACAGGCTCACGAGTCCCACGAGTGTAATGCGCCCCACTATGTAATAAGCTATAATGACAATGGAACAACATTCGTCTACATTATTACAATGAATTATGATCCATCTGACCGTATTAGTTGTAAGCAAACTGTTGGCACATCAGAAGGTTTCCAAGGACGGAGCGATCGCGCCGCGCGTAGCGTCATTATTTCGCATTAGACCGGTTCCTCTAATTGAGCCAGTGTCACGATTCGATGAAGACTGCGAGGAAAGGCAAGAGTACAAGCGTCACGAATTAATAAAGAAACATTTTCTTTGAACAGTGAAATAAAACGAACGGAAATATAATAATTGTGATAGAAATGTAGCCCGGTTATGCAGAGATAGTGATGAGAGAAATATTGACCCATAATAAAGATAAGTTGACCTAAGTAATAAAAAAAATATTGATTATAATATATGTAGATATGTGACCTATATAACTATAACTTCAGTTAACCTAAATGTACATTAGCGGATGGAAGTCTCCTTTTGTGTGATATCAAATTTGGTGTCTTCGACGAAGAACCGGTATATTTTAAATGTATTTTACACTGAAAATATTATGAACGTTTTATTTTTGCTTGGCACTAAAAGCTTTGCTTTATATGTATTTTTTCTGATGTAATGAAGTCAAATATTGGATGTTCCCGCTAAGCGTTTGACAAGTGACATTTCCAGCTGCATGTCATTATATTATGTCTGTCGCGTGAACTTACGCATTTAATGTTTTTTGTTTCTTAATATAGTTTTAAGCGATCTTCCAAGGACTTTGATTGTCGTTGATATTACTTACAATTACTCGATCCTAGCCCTAAACTGAGGCCCTACACTGTGCCATGGACAATTTAAAGCTACATATAATTTCAAATGCCAAGTCTTCAATTCATTATAAGATACTCACACTTACTATAAACATAATTACGTTGATTGCTAAAAATTGATTAGTTAAAAATATTGTTAACTCATAACGGACAGCTAAATATATCATTCATTTTTTTGCTAGCCAGATATCGAATCCGGTGACCCATGTACGATATGACCGGAATGGTGACTATTTGCCAAAAAAGTATTAAAAATGTCTAAAGAAGTTACTCCAAAATCGCATGATTCGCAAAACTGACGGTAAAATAAAATCGGTTTTCCTTGTTGTTCGCCTGCTAGGAAACCTTCTGCTTACTGAGAATGTATAGAACATACCGATATATACTTGGATAATTTCTTAGTAAAACATAATATCGATTTCCATTATTCATTACTCAATTATATATAGGCTATAAAATATTTGAAAAGTAAAGCTGTTTATATTGTCTTCGATAATTTAATAGGTCATTAGTATTTACAATGGTGATTATTATTGTTTTTCCTAAGAGTAACAAAAGTAAGGACAAATGTTAAATAACATTTTCCATATATTAAATTATGTATTTACATATATTGTATACGTGGGACAATGCGTGTTCAGCTAAACATTTGGCAGAATTTGATGTTTACTCAAGAGAGTTGGCACGCGTTTTTGTTTAATTACTTCTTATTTTAACTAGCGTGTACTCGGAAATACGCGTTGTTTTTTGTTTATCTATAAACATTGATAAATTAATAAACAATTTCATATTCGATCTCTTATTTGCCTTTCACTCTAGCCGACAAAACGTCATACACGAGATGTATGTAATTTAAACGTGACGTAAAAGGTAGTTTTTAGATTATACATATGATCCTGATGTTATTCGTTCAAATATAATATTTTACTTATTTTTGATTTTTACTAAGTTTACAAACTTTTTAGAAGCTCAATATTCAAGAAAAATTATTGCACATTTTTCCTGTTCATACTAAACTTTATGAAGTGGATCTCCAGTTTCGGACATAATGGAAGTGATAAGAAGGATCAACAGTATATTTTTCAAAATCTATGGTTAAATATTAAATATTGCTGTGTAATGGATATAGGAATAGATGCAAAGCAACATGAGGAACAGACAAATAAGAAGTAAAATAGGAAAATACCGAATTTAGACAATAAAACGAAAGACGTTATGATAGGAATATTAAAATCTTGAAAGTCTTAAAAGACATTGAAATTAAACATAATCTGACTAAAATGGATAAGTTACTTCAAATTGTCGAGAAGGCTGCAACACTTGATGGGGACCCGCCTTACAAGTTCCGTGGGCCAAAAATAGCTTGCCTCCTCGAGTAACGGTGTTTACACGCAGAAATACACGTACACATTTCTCTTATCTTCAACATCGCAATTTGTACCTTAAACGGTTTGAATACATCGAGTTTTACAATGTCATCGGTTGGAATAAAAAGTGGACTGCTTTAGGAATTTCAATTGAACTCATAATCCTATCCTGTAACCTGTCAATCATTTGCAGGAGTTGTTACATTTTGTTTGTACATTTATAATTCAAGCTCTCTAAATATCAAGGACTCTTGAAACAAAGATCACTAATTTACACTTAAGAGCAGTCTTTAAATTAGCAGTAATAAATTTTCCAAGACCACGATTTGCAATAATACAAATAAATTTGTTGTTTGAAATAAAATAAAGTAACAACTATATGACCGTTTCCAAGAGGTGGTTAAAATAACAAAAAAATCCACAAATTGTTTTTGATGCATTTTATTCACCATAATTATAGCTCACTTAGTGACAGGAGGTTATTGTATATGCCAAGATCAACGTTACCGGCTTCAATCAAGTTAATGTAGTAATATCACAAAATTGTTGGGCAATTTATAAAGTCAAAAATGATCAATACATTAAGTTATGATAAGCGCAAGGAAATTTTTGGAAGACAATGTATTATAACAGGAGTATCTTACAAAGTTATTATGTAAACGTTACACTAAGTTAGGACATATATGAATGTTATATTTTTTACAGTAAGCTTTAGTAATAAAAGATAGGATAGGACAAACATACATCCTGTAACATTATAATCTTCAATTCGATCCCACGAGTGCTTTATGTGTTGCTTCAGGATATCGTCATCAGTATCCAGACGCTGCCAATTACGCTGATCTTCACATTTCCGTTCACTCCCTTTCACTTCTGACTCATATTACGTTGTGCCGTTCTTGCCATTGCAGTATACGTTACCAACATGCCCGGGTGAACACCCTCCCAAATGCAATTATAGTGTAAATAAGAGATGGTATCCGTGTCCACTTACAAAAGAATGTTAAATTATTAAATCCATTGACGATAATAGCACTTTTGCATGTGTTTCTAGGAAAATAAGGACAACGGTCTCCTGTCTGTTTAAAAGAATTAATTTCGGTCAATAAGTTCAACATTTCAAATTTCACGCTAGCAAAAGAAAATTTTGTTCCGTTCTGATTCATTCCTTTATTGTCTGTTAAAGTTTAACAGTAACTTTTGTTTTCTTGTTATTTATCACCACACGTGGCCATAAATTATTCCCCTATCTCGGTTAACTGCGTCTCTAGGTAGGTACTCTCTTAGAATGACTAATAGGTTGCATAGTATCTTAATAGTTGAACAAACTTCCTTGTCCTTAGTATATTTATGTATGTTAGGTCAATTTGGAACTTATTAGGTATAATGATTTTATTCATATTTTCAAAAAAACAGCATTGATTTTCTCTTTTATATTAGTTTTGATAACTACGTTACAATAATATAACATACGAGTATATTTTTCTCTGTCTTGTATCTAACGAAATTTAATTTCGAGATTAAGTTTCGGGTTTTTAATAACCTAACGGAAACAATTTCTTTCGTCAATACAAAGGTGCGTATATAATTTTTTTAACGACAATATACATCATGTAATTACCATAACGTTACATCACACCTGTAATACCGAGGAGGTAGGCAGAAGAGTGCAATACGTTGCCACGTTTCACCAGTTACGTTTACGTCTCAGTTTAGAATAGGTGGTGAGTCAATTGCCATAAACCGAGCGACTATTAGAAAATCTAATTTATAGAAACCCAGCAGTGCCCGATCTGGGATTTGAATCCAGGACGTCTCATTGGGCAGTCATGCTTGCAACCAATACGACCAATGAGGCAGTCTGTTACTATACATGTATGTAGTATAGTTACTATTTATTACGCAAAAGTGGTGAAACACAGACCGCGATGTCGAGAGGCGAATTTTAACATTCTCATCATATCCTAGTTGGACTAACGCACGCTTACGCGTATTCAGGCCGTGTTCCACCACATGACTGTTTCATAAGTATAGCGAGACCTATAATTGTGTAACAATGTCATACGGGACCTTTAGCCGATACAATGCGCTGGTGCATAAAATAAATTATGCTAATATGTTCTTTATAACTCTGCACTTAAGATGACAATAGGGTGCAAGTACTTGGCATGAAGATGTAATCAAGTAACATGGCGATATTCATAGCGACCATGAATATCGTAAATTAGATTATACACTGCCTAAGCCTTCACTGACTACTATAAAGAGTGTGGTCGTTGAATGGTGCTATATAATTTTAAGTAAATTATGCGTAGCTGCCAACCCACTTGTTGATGACCTATTATTACGCCGAGATCGGTTTCCATGACTCCTTATCGTAGCAGATTTTATTATATTGCCTTTGCTTTATAACAAAATTAAAGATAAATGAAAAATAGTGGTTGACGACAAGGAACTTCGTGCTGAAGCTTTACTTAGTATGAAAATCACTCTCTTTGCCCTAATTGTTCTTTGATTTGGAACAATTCTTTCTAAGGTCTCCTTATAACAGTGGTTATGGTTTTGAATATAAACATTGATAAACTAGTCCGTTCTGGAGTGGAGTTTGGATTTCAATCCCCCGTTCAAAAAGATCATAGTCAAAATATTGACATGTATCTCTGACTGTTAGTTAACTCAAAGTTATATGCGTTTTTATCATTAATTTTGTATGGCGTGTCAGGTCAGGCATTTCATGCTTGATCTACCTGATAAAGTCTGGCTTGAAAGCTCATTTTTAGAAAAGACTTTGATGTTGATGATTGTGGATGAAACAGAGCTATTCAAGAAGATATGACTTCGTTTTTCTTCGAAAGAATACTGTCATGATGGACATTTTCTGTCTCTTATCTATAATCTAGTTATTTTAATGACATAATTATACGGGTTCCCTTCAGATGGCATCATTAGCTTTAATAAACATTATGTCGGCCTCTTGGGAATGGACGTGACTATAATTCTGCGATGTTTAATACATCTTTATAAGATTAAGTCGGTGTAGTTCTAAGTTAATCATGACTTTGATGATAATTTCGATTTTTAACACATATTCTCCGATGTTTTCTAGTTAGTGTTTTTTCGGATCACGCTACCAACGAGTGACAAGTTTTATATTCAGCTGACCTTTAACCGCAGAGCGTAACTGTAGTATTACGCAAGTTATAGACTGACTTTAGCGGGCTTCTTTAATTAAGGCTTTCGCTTATTTTCACAAGACATCAGTTACGTGACAAAATTAATTTGTTTACTAAAAATTTTGATCCCGAATTCTACCATCGTGTCAAATATATACAAATGCCGTTCAAATCTCATAAATGTTTCATGATTGTTATTTTATAATACCTGCTGAGGCTAACAGCTTGACCGTTGAAGGTAACACGTAACAACTACTAATAACTACTAGATATTATATCTTACATGAGATACGTTTTCTACCTGCAGGAGAGAATGAGGTATAAGCGCATCTATGTAATTGCGTATGAAATCATTTGCATACGAATGACGATAAGTTGCACCTTGCATCACTTCGACTTTGTTACTAAGATGTATGAATTATACTTGGTGAATTTAGTTCTTGTTCCTTTGTAATAAGGTATTAGCGTAACAATAGACCCGTGGTGTAAGATAAGACTCGTCCTACATTACTCACATCTGTTGAAACAAACGCTTCGGTTATGGTGCTAACGTAACAACACAATGTTGCTATGCAGGATAACAGAAATAACCATAGCATTGTTATTTGATCATATGTCATGTAGCAAGGTAATTAGTAATATTACTTATTACTTACTATACTATAATTTTATTTTGTGACATCTAAGTTGAACAATGAAAAGTCATCAGGATAAACAAAATTAATAATTTTTTTTGTCTATAATTTAAATCAAATCAAACACTTCCAACCTTTTCTGTATTGCTTTTTCTGTTCTGGTTTTCCATACAACATTTGTTCTCTTTATATTCACGTGTTACGTTGCAAGTTATCATTGGGCGACGTCACGTACACCTGTGTTAGTATTATCTTGTTGTCTCTTCTTATTCATAACATTGCCTTTACATTTATCTTCCACTTGAATTTTATCATAATCGTATTTCAATAAGCAACAACAGTTGAAATTCAATCTATCTTACACTTCAAAAGCTTAGTAACCACTTTTGAAGTTTTGGACCCATCGTTTGTTCCATGCCCTTTTACTACCTATTCCACGGTAGAACATATGACATCACAGATCGATTGTCGAATTGTATTACACTTCTCTACTTCTTCTCGCTCTCTACTCTACTCTCTCTTCAGTAAATACAGGCGTGATGTTACTATAGACATGAAATTGAATTTAAGAGATTTAGGTTCCAAATTTAATGGAGAGTTCTTTTCCGTCCGTTTTTTACATTTCATAACCAAATTTTCGTGTGTGTGTGCATTTAATATGTAGTTTCGGTGAATCGCATAAATTTATGAACACAAGTGCTAATAGGCAAGATATCACCTAGGTGTGACTTTGTTTCTATGATGTGCGTATGATGTCATTTCTAAAACTGTTGTTGTCACTCAATGTAATCAAAATATATTGAAATAAACAGTGATAAAAGCACTTAAAAGTATCTTGTAAGGACCTGTCTATGATAGTGACAATTACCGTCAAGTAAGTTTACTGCTTTTATTTAAGGTTTTTTTGATTATTTTTGAAAGAAATCCCTACCGATTAAACAATTACCTAATTAATCTGTTTTAATTTTTTGCTCTCTTAACCTGTTTATCCTCTTTATTCGTAATTTTGCTTGTTATAAAATGTACGCTACTGTGATTAGCATATAATATGGGTTTTACTGCACCTATAGTACCTATGTGTTCTGTAATTTTTCTTCGCCATCAGTTTATCCAGTTGATTTTGGTGTCTCCGATTTTAACGATAACGTCGCCCATTGTTATAACCTTTTTAGTGAATTTTCAACAATATAAAGATCAATTTAAGCACTCAGGCTTCATGCTTTCGTTCTTAAGGACCTGTTTTAAATTTGGCAACAATGGACACTTGGGAAAACTCTCACTAATCTATGTTCTCATTTGTTAGTTGCTTCACCTAAAAAGAATTAACTTTAGTATTGTCAACATTTACGCATTGATGATCATACAAACGTATCACTAAAGCGTCAATATAAATACAATAACAAAGCAGTATGTAATGACTGGTCACCTTAGAGAAAGTGGCGCCTACTCGCTGGTGTTGAAAAATATCAATATTTCCAAACACTGCGTTATACATTGCTCCGTTTGTAAACAACCCAAATTAATATTTGCCTTCTGTTAAGCTAATGTAACGGTCCAACATACATGCCGACTCATGATATATCGAGGTTAAACGCCGCTTAATCCGCGAGTGAAATCATGACGAGGTGTTTCGTTGAATCGGAACTCATATTTGTGAATTTTGATTTCATTTTTATTATTGCATGATTTGCACGATGTTGCGAAAGTTATAGAAAAAACAATTCTAAGACTGGTTTCTAGGAATTTCATTCGACTTTGTCTGTGACTTTGGTATATTTACTTAAATGACATAAGATATACAGTCAGGATATGAAACACTGCTAATGTACTATCATAGGAAATATTTAGCCACTAATATATTTTCATAACGTATCACATAACGACACACGAGATCTAACCATTAGGTACATATACGTTTAATAATTGGACATGTCAATATATAATTTAATGTACACAGATACATTTCTACACAGATAATAAATTGAATAACTATTTTGTAGTTTTCTACATACATCTCATACATCAATATACATCAATACAGTTATGTCATATTTATAACGTAGTTTTTGAAGATATGTGATCAGGAAACTTGCCGTGAAATGTTACGGGGTTTGTACCTGCAATATATACCTTTTCCTACAAATCTTGTTCTTATAGTAGGTACCACAAGATTTATAGAAATAGACACTAGCACGTGCATTTACTTTGAATGGTTGAATATTTCTCCTTCTCTCTCCTTCAAAGGCGGCAAGGCATTGGCTAACCCCCGGCTGTTGCGAATGTCCATAGGCGACAGTAATCACTTACCATCAGGTGATCCGTCTGCCTGTTTGTCAGACTAAATGCAAAGAAAAAAAAACCCTAACGTGATGATACTTGTTCAATATAATTATTGTATTGTGAACCGGGCTTCATCTCTGTTAATTGAATCAACATTAAGCATTAGCATGCACTTCAATGTTCTAAGCAGCATTTTAACTGGTACCTACTCCTTTTTTCGCATTATCCTCTACAATTGATATTACGTATTGGCTTTTAGAGTTTTATTTTGCAACACTAGAGAGAGACGTTTCTACCTCATTGCAAATTAACTGGGTATATTATTATTTGCATAGGTATCACGAAGTCTGGCGGTCACCAGTTTCTATGTAGCTCGTGTCGTTGGCATATTTAAATTGTATAAAAACATTAGAAATTTCGTACCTATGTCTCGCTGACATTTGAAAACCAGTTATCTGCACGAAATTGGGTATGTGTTACATGTGATGTGG